>OZ012737.1:449553405-449858405 GCA_963859935.3 Lathyrus sativus
GTGTAAGTATATATTTTTTAAAATAACTATTATTAAGTAATTAAGAATATTATTAATTAATTGTTTTTTTAATAATAATATCTTTTTTAAATAAGTTTTATATATTATGTAAGTATAAGTTTTTTTAATAAAATATTTTAAGTAAGTATTATATCATAAGTAAGTAAATAAATTTATGAAGTAATAATTTTATTTAAGTAACTATATATATTTTTAAGATAAGTAAGTAAATAAAATTTGAATAAGTATACATTTTTTAAATAATAAATATAATTTGAGAAATTATTTATTTTTTCAAAGTAAATAATATTTAGTTAGTAAAAGTATTATTAAGTAAGTAAAAATATTATTAAGTAATATATATTAAGCATGTATATATTTATTTTTAAGTAAATATTATTTAGTAAGAAAATATATTATCAAGAAGTAAAGATATATTAAGTAATATTTTTTATTAAAGTAAGTAAATATATTAAATATAGTTATAAAATGTAGTATTTATAGTAAGTATATATAGTTATGAAATGTATAATTTGACTAAACATATACAGTATGAAATACACTTACGTTTAAAACAATGTGAAAGAAAATTATATTATTTCGCATATATTAAAATCACATTTTTAATTAAAATGATAATGATTGTATAAATGTGCGTATGAAATATTATCGGTACCATCGTAGTTGGATGTACAATAGACTGTATCTAGGAAGATGTGTACTTAAACCAAAATTTGAGGAAACAGTTAAAGGGTTTATCACGTGGGCATTTGCTCAAGAATGTTATCGAAGCGAAGCAGGAGTAAGATGTCTTTGTCTTAATTGTGAATGTAGACCTATAATTATTGATCCAGAGGAAGTAGAACGTCACTTGAAGAAAAGGAGTTTCATTAAAAATTATTGGGTTTGGACATATGATGGAGAAGAAATGTCGAGTAACGTATCAGAGATAACTAATATGCATGCTTCAAGTAGTCGAACACATATGGAATATGATGGACAATTTAATCTGATTGGTGAGATGGTTGGCGATGCTTTTGGGGTGATTGCGACCTATGATGAATCTGAAGATTTTGAAGGGGAAAAGTTGCCGAATGAGGAAACACAAAATTTTCATCACTTGTTGAAATAAATGAGTACAGTGTCGTTTGAGGGGTCGTCAGACTCAAAATTATCAATGTGTGTGAAATTATTGGCCGCCAAGTCAAATTGGAATGCTCCTGATCAGTGTTTGAAATTCTTCGCAAAAATGATGTTGGACGCGACTCCTATGAAAGAAAACCTGCCTACAAGTTCTTATGATGCAAAGAGGTTGATGTCGAAGTTCAGTTTAGAAGAAAGATTGATTGTTGCATTAGTGGTTGCATGGTGCAAGCCAAATGACATGGCATCATACAAACAAAACAAGTTCTAATATTATGCGACATCCATCTGATGGCGAGGCATGAAAGCACTTTGATAGGATACATCCTGATTTTGCTGCAGAACCTAGAAATGTGAGGCTTGGATTAAACTCTAATGGTTTTACTCCATATGTCCAAGCGTCGAAAAGTGTATATTCTTGTTGGTCAATTATTGTAACCCCTTACAACCTCTCTCCTGAGATGCGCATGACAAAATGATACATGTTTTTGACTTGCCTCATTCTAGGGTTGTCGAGTCAAAAAGCCGAAAGTGATGTGTATTTACAACCTTTAATTAATGGTTTGGAGAGGCTGTGGATTGGAGAATGGACTTATGATATATCCTATAAACAAAACTTTACTTTGGGAGTTGCCTTGATGTGTACTATTAACGACATTCCCCCATATGACATGTTGTCTAGTTGGGGTACACATGACAAAATGGGTTGTCTGTAATACCCTTTTCTACCCCACAAATATAATGGCAAATCAATCACATTTATCAGAGTAAAATATTAAACACAATAAAAATCACCTCAAAGGGCGTACATTTCTCAATAACTCAAATAAAAGTCAATGCTCCGTAAACAACGGGTTTTCCCAAATTACTCAAAAATTGCTCAAAAGGCAGCGGAACTCAAAAAGGAAAAATCCAAAGGTTTCCTTGCGCAACAACATAATTAAAATAACAAAAACCAATAAAACATGGTTTAACTCAAAGACCCCAACCCGATATTACACTCTCAGAGCAAGACCCTTTAAGTCAACCAAAATGTCAAAAACTCCAAAAAGTCCTTGACGACATCCACGACTAAACCTGGTCATCTGCACGTTACCCACGTGGAGGCAACATTCAAACAGGCAGGGTGAGTAAAACGATTCATAATAATCAATATAGGAATCAATATATAAAACAGTGTCATTTTCGTATTCAACATCATCATAATCATCAAGGAAACATCAAAAAGCCATAATATCATAAATTACACCAAATTGTCACATAAATGCAAATCCAACAAGACTCATGCATGTAGTACCAATTCATCAAAGTTAGATGGACATTGGGCCATCAACCCTCCATAGATCCTCATCAATAGGATCGATTCTACACAAGAACTGGAGCACAACAAAATACTTCACATCCGCACAATGGGACTGAAGCCACAAGAATCAAACACTAGACCGAAGTCCGGAATGCATATGAATGCATGATGCACACGTCAATATCATCCTCATAATAAACTCATTAAGTGCATCATCATTCATCAAAATCATCATAATAATCATGTCATCATATAATTATCAAAAACTCATGGAATCAACATCATAACTCATCAACATTACTCATATGAATCATCATACAATCATGTATTAATCACATATGAATCACAGTCATAATCAAGGTAATTCATCCAGAAAATCACAGCATCAAAGCATCAAGACAGCACTGCACAAGAACACAATTTACAGTACTCTGCTACGTTCGCTGGACAGTTCGCCGTGCGAGTCTGGGGCGAATGTTCGCCGTGCAAAGGATTGTTCGTTGTGCGAACTCACGATTAAGCAAAACGCTGTTACACACCAGTAGCAAAACCATCCCAAAAGACCCTACGATTTCCTTCCCCAATGCCCCAAAAACATCCCTAAATCATTCCTAAGGTATTACGACGATAAAGGCACAAAATCTATGACTTATTAGGCTAATCCCGTATCATATTTACGCCTCCAATTCCCATAAAATCCTTACAATTTTCCCACATTCATTAGAGTTCTCATAATTAATTACCCTATACGATTAAAACCTCAACAACATATTTTTGGCCACGAAGGCCTAATTTCCCTTACTCTCAAATCAACCTCAAACCTATCAGACCATTAGTTCAAATCCCTCAAACTCATTAAACTCACCAAAAAGGCAACAACAATTCAATACTCAAAATCCCTAAACCCTTAAATCGGCTTTAAATACATTGAATCATATATTGAAAATAATGAAGTCAATACTCCCCATACTTAAACAACCTCAAAAATAGATTTGGCCGCGAATGCCTAATTTCCTCAAACTCAAAAACCTCCTAAATCTGTAAATCTGCTTTAAATACATTGAATCATATATTGAAAACAATGAAGGCAATACTCCTCATACCTTAATTGCCGAATCTAAGACTTTCTCCTTGATTCTTGGAAACCTGGCAAAGCTTTTGCCTCAATCCTCTTTCTCAGAGCTCTGCCCTCTATTTCTTCCCTTTTCATGGTCTAACAAGAATGAATCCTAATTCTCTCAAAATCCCTTTTTGTTAAACCTAACTTTGGGCCTTTAAAATGGGATTTCTAATTTCACCCTCACTAACTCCTCCTCAAATGTCCACTTTGCCCTTAAATTAACTTATATTTATTTAAATAAACAATAATACCAAATATATTCATATTATATACTATTATTTAAATAAATAACTCAAAACTCCATAATTCTCAATATTCACACCAACCACCGAAAATCACCAAAAATACGAATATTCATATTTAAATAAATTAAATAAACAATCCAATAAATTTGGGGTGTTACAACTCTCTCTCACTTAATTTCTCATATTTTCTCCACCTTAATTTCCTCTTTAAACCATAAAAACAACAACCTACATTGTTGCACAACCACCCTTCAATAACTTTGTTCTTTCATCTCCCCTAATTCCACACTCACTCACCACCATCTTTGAACTCATGTATAACTCCACTGCCGCTACACAATTTCATATCTTCTGCCTATAAGCACCCTGTTGTTGCAACTGCGAAAAATACCCGGCAGAAAAACAGAAGAGTCACCACCGAACGCTATTTATCCTAAAGAGAGGGAAAGGAAACGATCAAAGAAAACCTGAAGAACAGGAAAAGACAAGGTCATCGCAACCAAATCTTGGGTTCGGGAGTCGGTTACGCAAGGGGAAGGTATTAGCACCACTCACGTCCGTTGTACTCAACGGGATCCACGCTTGTTGTCTAATAAAAGGGTGTGTTTATCTATAAGCTACTGCTAAACGGGGGATGGAAAAGAAAAAAGGAGACTCGATAGGACATCACCGCCCTATACCTACGCATTCCCTCTTGCAATGGGAAAGTCAGAGTCAACGTAGTTCGGAAAACTACGGGTGATGGGGGGAAGGTTGCTCGCCAAGACATCGTCGTCTTGTGCCTACGTATCCTCATCTGATATGAGAAATCATAGCAAACATGGTTCGGGAAACTAAACCACAGGTTGGTTAAGTGTTTTTTATGAGCGGCGTTAAGTTCCCATTCCAGCAGTTAGGGACGATGCCTGTTTGTGGTAGAACAAAAAAGTAACGTACTCTTTTCTGAAAATGAATTTGGAACACAAATCCCGAAGAGTAAAAAGGTTTGAGTTTTGTTTGTGAGTTTTAGTGAAGTGAATTAGTTTGCTTTGTGATTCACGTTGCACTAAAGACTATGACATAGAAACGAATGCGTCGCATATCGCCACCAGACGGGACGTACCCTAAACACTTTGGACAAGCGAGAGGAGACCCCTCACTCATCATTTCCCATGTGCTTAAGGCTCGTAACGTACAATATTCATCGTATTTATTAGATGATTTAGAATGTGTTTTGAGATGAGAAGAGAGACGTACGGAAGGTCTAAGGGAAAACTCGGCCCTAACATTGTCATGCAAAGTGGTCCTAAAGTCGGGATGCGAAAGGAGATTCTATCCTAATGTTAGCATGCGAAATATGGATCTAAGGTTGAGGTTAGAAGGGGCTAGCCTACTTGTTATCATGCATGGATTAACCTCCTAATGTCTATCTTACTCCAAATTTAATCGGAAATTAAATTGGGAGCATGCAAAGGAAAAGCAAAAACAAGAAAACAAGGCTAAAACATCAGCTACAACAGCGCCTCCTGCACAAGACAACAGTAAAACCTAACACACAAGCAATACAACCTATAACAACACATATTTCAGCACAAAGACAGGTGTGAAAAGCCAGGCAGTAAGCAAGTAAAGCAAAGACAACATACATGTTCAGAAAAAGAACAGTTGTGAAAAGTTGGGCAGCAAGCATGTAAGAATGCAATTAATCAAGAACAAACACCAATCACGGGTAGATATCATGCAACAACGGACATGCTTCGACAAACTTAATATGATCGATCAACAACAATGCATCGACAAGAATCATCAAGATCAACATGTTTTGCAACTCTAATCAAATGATCAAGTGATCAATCAAACACGCGACAAATTGGAATCGGAAGAAAATGCAATCATGCATCACAATATTCAGCAACATAATTATCAATGATCATTAATTAATATGCTATAAACAAACAAGTGAAATAATCATTCATCAAGAAAACAACATGAACATGTTGAACATTCAAAACAGAAACCAAAAGTCACGCGTCGAAGAATTGAGATCAAACATTCAAGAATGATGAAATATGTCCAAAACACATCACATAAATGCATCATATCAATCCATGGGGTTTACATGTGAAGAGGAGCCCAAACAAGCAAGAAAAATGCAAAAACAAAGCATTATAGTCAGTGGTAACCGGTTACTCAATATCAGGTAACCGGTTACTTGCTGTAAAAAAACCAGAAACGTGAAATTTGCACTGAGTAACCGGTTAGCCTATATAAGGTAACCAGTTACCACTGAACCAGAATCAGCAAAACAGGTTTAAAAATCAATTTTCAACATCCAACAGCTTATCCAACCATCTATATGAACATGATATCAATCAAGCACAAAATTATCATCAAGAAACAGTGATCAAGCATCATGTAAACACAATCAAGCATTGACATCACAAATCACCAAGATCCAAATCATCAAAATGGGTCAAAAAACAATAAAAACCATGGATCTACATTGTGATTATCCAAATAAGCTCAAAATTGGATTAGATCTAGAATTCACCAACCTTCAAAGAGGAGATTTGCTTTGGTATATGTTGATTCACTTGAAATTAGCAGATCTAAGCAAGAAACCCAGAGATTCTTCAAGATCCAAGAGCTTCCTTGTGGTAGAAATGAAGATCAAACAAGATCAAGCAAAAATGATCCAAAAAGCACTTACAATCTAGCTTCCAAATTCAAATCCATAACCAAATGAAAATTGAATGGTGAATTGAAGATAATGGAGATGAATGATGGAGGTTTAGCTCTAGAATTCTATAACTCTAATGAAGAATCAAAGAACTCAAGTGAAAGAGCTTTAATGGAGGTTTTAGGAGTGAAAAAGTGGAGAGAAAGTTGAGAGCAAATTCTCAAGAATGAGTGTGAAATATGAAAATGAAGGGTAATTGTGTGAGGTTTGGAGAAAATTCACTTAAATAAGCTCTAGGTTTGGGATCAAAATGTGGTTTGGAGTGTGGAATTAGCATTTGGAATGAAAATTAGGAGTGTCGATCTTCATGGTAATTTCTCCATGACTCTTCGCTGTAATTTCTTCGACCAGATTCACCATCCACTTTATTTGACATGAACTGATCGATAAAATAGCAAGTGTACTATTTTTCCAATGTAGTAATAAGAGGGGATTTCCCTGAATATCGATCTCGAGGACTGCGTAGGAAATACAAGTTCTATAGTAATTCAGTTGAACAAAGGCACTTGGGGTTTTGAGATTGTTTGGTTTAATTATAAAAATATTTAAAAGTAAAAGAGAGAAATTGAGTAAGTGGTTTAAACAGATATGAGTAACATGCTAGGGGAAGTGTGTGAACCGATTCAGTAACAACTCTGAATTAACACCGCAACAACTTATTATAACTAACTAATTACCGATTCTTTAGATTGTTTACTCCTGAGTCCTTAGTGAGAAAACCTTTAATCATCCACCCTAATTCCTATGTCCATAGAGAATTATAAATGAAATTAAGAAATCAATTATCAAGAATATTCTAGTTCCTATAGGGTATCCCTAGTCCTAGGTGATATCTACTACAGGATGATCAAAAGCAAAACATTAACAACGGTGGTCTAGCCTAATCGTTAAGCAAAAATCAAACCCTGTTGGCCTGACAGGGCAAGCGTTAAGAATAGCTAGAGATCAAATCAGTTATGAAAACAAAGAAAATGTTATTGCAATACTAATATCAGAGTCATTACATATTCAAATCAAGGACACCCCCTAGCATTGGGAGGTTTAGTTACTCATATTATTTGAAGAAAAAATACAAAGTAAAAACTATACATTATAAGATAATAGGTTTCTTTGATCTTCAATTACTTCCACTCATGAAAACCTTCAGTTCCCTAATCACCTTGATCTCTCCAATTTTGCTTGTGTAATTCTTCCCTGGCCAAAAAATCATTTTTCCTTCTCAAAACACGTCTTAAATACTCTCAGGTCCAACACAATAATAGTAAAATACCCTTAGGGATCACAAAAACAAGAAAATTGGAAGATGAAGCACTTCAGCCAACACGGGTCGTGTCAACTAACACGGGCGGTCGTGTTGGCCCCCTAGATGTCTGATGAAAATAATGCATGCTCCAGACTTGCTAACACGGGCCGCGTCAGGTGACACGGGCACCCGTGTCAGCTCACTACTTTTCTAAACAAATTCATTCTCTTGGCATCCTCTTGAGACAGGTCGTGTTAGGCCACTGGTTCCCTTCAAAAACTCTTCAGAATTCCTGCTGTTTTTCCCAGTTTTTGCTCTGGTTCTTCTTGATTGCTTACCTGAACCTAAAAATAATGGAAATAACAAACCAACACATAAAATGCGATAAAAGGAAATAAAGTGCAACTAAACATATACGACGATTAACTAAAACTCATGGTAAATAACCTATAAAAACCACTGATCATGCACAAAGAGAAACATCTATGTATTCTGCTTTTCATGACGATAATTCCACTACTGCCTCCTTTATCAAACTCCAAGCAACTGGTGTATTTTACCATCACTACACCAATTTAAGTCAGTGTATCCCACGAACTTGCAGTTTTTTCCTTCATCAGTTGCAGGAAACAAAATGCCGTAGTCGAGAGTTCCTTTCAGATACCTTAATATCCTCTTCGTCGCTGCTAGGTGTGATACCTTTGGTTTCTGCATGAACCTAGTTATGATACCCACATTGTATGCTAAGTTATGCCTTGTTGTACAAAGGTATCGAAGTGACCCAATACATTTTCTATACTGGGCTGGGTTGACATTGTTAGTTCCATGACTCTATGATTGTTCATGGTTCTATGATTGGCTAAATTTTGGTAAAACATGATTCTGCACTGATATCAAGCTGAATGGTATGACATCCATCTGCTGTCATGACAGAACTGCTGTCATGTGGTTTAATCAGGATGTCATTAACAATGTCATGATATTGCTGTCTGGTACAGCAGGAGCTGATGACAGAACTTCTGTCATGTGGATTAATCAGGATGTCATTACTAATGTCATGACATCGCTGTCTGGTACAGCAGGAGCTGCTGTTTTATATCACTTGACAAAAGCAGTAAAGCAATATCAAGTATTGTGACTTTGAAGAGTGTCTTCTAAAGTCTGTCTTTTGTATTGAATTGTTTATCACTGCGGTGATTGAGGGGGAGTGAGCGGGGTCTCTTGTCTAGTGGATTCTAGGCAGAAATTGCATTGGGTAGAGATTAAGTGAGGAGTTGTAAACGGGGGAGTTTAGCTCTGAATTGATTATGCTAATAGTGGATTTCCTTCCTGGCTTGGTAGCCCCCAGATGTAGGTCAGGTTGCACTGAACTAGGTAAACAATTCATTGTGTTATTTATCTTTCAACATTTACAATTCTGCACAATTTAAATGGTTAGATAAATAATATGTCTGTCTGCTGATGTTACAACATTGGTCATGACATTGGTCATGAAATTGGTACAATTTAAAGTAATTTAAATTGGTCATGTTTTGTCCTCGTCCTTGTTTCAGCAGAGATGAATGTTCTTTTCATCTCTTAGAACATATGAGATCTGCATACCAGAATTTCAGACATTATCTTCATATGAATCTTTCAACAATTGCATTCTGGGTTCAGCTAGAGTCGAAGTTGGGGTGCAATCTTGCATCTCAAATCTCTTGAGTATTTCGCCTGCATATCTTCTTTGGTGCATCATCAAACCTCTACCACTTTTGTAGAATTCGATCCCAAGGAAATACGAGAGATTTCCCAAGTCTAACATTTCAAACACCCCACTTAGGTCATGTTTGAAATCTTTGATCTCCTTCTTGCAACTTCCTATTATCAACAGGTCATCGACATAGAAACATAGTATAAGCAATTCACTATTGCTTTTTCTTACATATACTCTATGCTCATTCGTGCACTTCACAAATTCCTTCTCCCTTAGAAAGCTATCAATCTTTTTATTCCAAGCTCTTGGAGCTTGCTTAAGTCCATACAAGGCTTTATGCATCCTGTACACTTTTTTTCTTCGCCTTGTTTCACAAACTCAGTTGCTTGTGCAACATAAAATTCTTCATCTAAGAGGCCATTCAGGAATACACATTTCACATCCATCTGACATATGTGCCAGTTTTCATGTTTTCTAGACCAACAACCAGCCTGATTGTTTCGATCCTAGCAACGGGTGCAAAAACTTCATCGAAGTCAATTCCTTCTTTTTGAATATCCTTTCGCCATAAGTCTTGCCCTGTGTCGAGTTACTTCTCCATTAGGATTCAACTTCACCTTGTATAACTAGTTCACATTGATTTCCTTTTTGCCTTGAGGCAATTCGACAAGTGACCAAGTGTTATTGACTTTGATGGACTCTAGTTCCTCATTCATTGCTTTCACCCACTTCGAATCCTTTAATACCTCAGCTGTATTGACTGGTTTAACATTTGCATATAAAGCATAGTGTACCATCTCACCTTCTTCATTAACCACATCATCTGATGTAATCACACATTCTTGCAACCTTGCAGGCATGTGTCTTGTTCGTTGAGGTCTGCTTGGGCCAGCTTCACCTCAAACTTCTTCTTGTCAAACTTCTCTTTTGACTTCACTAGTTGGATCTTCACATAAGATTCTCACTGAATCGTTCTTAACAATTTCCAGTCCAATCTCATTCCTTAAGCTCATCTATAATCGCGTCCCTGCTGATCACTACTTGCTTGTTCAATGGGTCGAACAACTTGTATCCTCTAGTTGAATGATATCATATTAGGATCATTTGAATCAACTTATTATCAAGCTTTCTTCTCAATTGATCAAGCACATGTCTATGTGCTATAGATCCAAACACCTTCAAATGACTAAGGCTAGGCTTGACAGCAACCAACATTCTTTTGGCATGATTCCTTCTAACTTCTTTATCAGACATCTATTTAAGATGTATGTTGCTGTCGACACCCCATAATCCTTTGGGTAGATGCTTTCCTTTCAACATGCTTCTCACCATATTCATGGTGGTTCTATTCTTGCTTTCTGCAGTTCCATTCTGCTGTGGAATATAGGGTGGCACCACCTCATGCACAATCCCTTCTTTCTCACATAATGTATCGAAATATTTTGACACATACTCTCTACCACCATCAATCCTCAAAATCTTTAGCTTTCGAACACTTTGTCTTTCGACCATAGATTTAAATTTGAAAAATACCTCGATCACTACATTTTTCTTCTTTATCAGGTAATTCCGCAGTTTTTGAATGAAATCACCTATGAACGTGACAAAGTATCTGTTTCCTCCAATCGAATCCACCCGGATAAAACCACATACATCATAATATATTACTTCAAGAATTTCCTTTGACTTGTTTCCTGCATCCTTGCTGAAGCTATTCTTGTGTTGTTTTGCTTGAACACATTCTTCACACACTTTGCTTGAAATGTCGATTTCTGGTAATCTTGAAACCATATTTCTTCTCTTCAAATCTCTGATGTCTTTAAAGTTCAGATGGCCAAGTCGATAATTCCATATCTATTCATCTCTTCTGGCTGCAGTTGCAAGACCCTTATGCTCCATCAAATTAAGCTCAATCTTGAAGGTTTTATTTTGAGACATAAGAGCCTTCAAGATTAACCTTCCTTATGAGTCAAGAACTCTCATCATCTTGTCTTCGATCGACACCTTGTGATTCTTTTTGATTAACTACCCTATATTGAGAAAATTGCTCTTCATTCCTGGTATGTTTAACACATTGGAAATTACTAACCTCTTGCCATCTTTCCTCATAATTAGAACATCACAAATACCTTCAGCTGCTAGAGTATTGTCATTTGAAAATTTCACCATGTTCTTCATTGAGGGCTTTATGTTGACAAACCAATCTTTCTTTTCAGTCATGTTTGATAAGCATCTTGAGTCCAAGTACCATTGGTCTTGAAATATTTCTTCATCTCTTGTTGTAACCATCAGCAACATCTCTTCTTCTTCATGTTTCGCCAGCTTTGCATCATTTTCTTGATTCTTTTTTTTTCCTGGGCAATCACTAGAATAATGACCATACTTATGACAATTGTAACACTGAATGTGACCTTTGTCATGTTTTCGACCACCACCTCTTCCTCTACCTCCAGCACCACCTCTTTGGTTGCCTTGGTTCCAGGGTTTTCTCTAATTCAACTAGTTTTCTTCTTGCTGATTTCAACCAATTGAATTATTGTAGCCTCCTCTTCCTTTCTTGTCATTCCAACTTCCTTTGCCTTTCTTTTCTTTTTCTTACTGCACATGGAAAATCATGTCACTATTCGATTTTCCTACAGCTCTTTCAACCATCCTTTGTTCATGAGATTCAAGCGCCCCTTGAAGCTCTTCCTTCGTCAATACTGACAAGTCTTTCAACTCTTCTATGGCTACTACCACATGGTCGAACTTTGGAGCCAATGACCTTAAGATCTTTGCAACAACTGATCATGATGTCAACACTTCTCCACATACTTTAATTTGATTCACCAGTTTAGTAACCCTAGTGAAGAAATCAGTTACCTTTTTACTTTCTTCTATCTGAAGCAATTCATACATCCTTTTGTGAGTTTGTAACCTCACCTCTTTCACCTTTTCTGCGCCTCCAAATAATTTTTCCAAGATTTCCCATACTTTTTTTGCTGATTCTACATCACCAACCTTTTCAAAATTATCTGGATCAACATATTGATGAATTATAAAGAGAGTTTTATAATCTTTCTTCTTCAATTCTTTGTATGTAGTTTTTTCTTGATCCGTCGCGTTTTCTGCAGGCGTTGCTACTCCTCCCTTCACAAGATCCCAAAGATCTTGATAATAGAAAACCACCTTTATATGCTTACACAAATTCTCATAATTATTGTTCTTGAGAATTGGAAGGTTCGTCGAAAAATGCCTGTTTGGGTGATTCAGCGCCATCGTAATTGTTTTCCCTCAAATCACAACCAAAACTCTAGATACCAGATGTTGGAATTAACCCAAAACCTTTTGAGAATTCCTAGTCAATCTTGATTCCAAGAAAAATTATGCGCAACAACTATTAATGAAAAAACGAGAAAGAAAGAAAGAGTTTGACAAAATTAAAGGAAGGAGACAATGATTTTCAATTACGGAATCTCCGCTCACTAACTGTGGAAAACTTCTTTATTCACTTTGCAACTACAAAAATCTGTGAAATTCTGTGTCAAAAGGCCCAAAATTAAGTTAATTCGACTAATCTTTATTTCTGTCGAGCTACACTGCTTCAACATAAGAAATTACAATTTTAACACACAAAGCCCATTAAACCACTAACCACATGCAACAGTTGAACTCAACCTTGAACTTGTTTGAACATAATTTTTTAAATATAAAAACAAAGAGCCAAAAATATTTGCTCCCCACATAACCCGATGCCATGGCACCCACGTAGATGCTCGCAAATTAAATGAGCCACATCACAACAATAGAGTAGATGGAATAGAGACCCGTCGACATTAAAGCAAAACAGACAAGTAGAATTACATAAAATAATATCTCTTCTCAATAAATTCAACTTTGTAGGTAATAACCTATTCAACAAACATCTTCAACCAAAAAATTAAATTTTACTCGTCATCTTCGGTCTCCAAATATTCAATCCTTTATCAACTATTTTGATTTTCTCCAACTCTAAATATTAGTGTATATATTCACTACATAAAAAAAATATAAAAATCCAATTCTACACAAAATTTTCTTATGCTTTCCACTCAACTAAAAAAATGACAAATTAGTATACATACATGAAGATATTATTCTTTACAAAACTTTTCAAATACAAAATGTAAAAAATCAAGGTGATTAGAAGAACAAAAACACGATCAAATTAATGTCAAAACTTAACTATGCTTTCTTAAAAAATCGAAATTCTCCTACACCTTCCACACACAATAAATTTCCTATATCTATGTCTCACAAATTTATTGTCACACCTCTTGCACCATTAACATAAGGTGAAACTCCAGTGGTTCCGGTATTTAATGAACCATGCCTAGTTGGATCATATTTTTCTCCATCACCCCAAAGAGCATAAGCTTCCTCGCCGTGAGCCGCATCGTCACCGATTTCGAGCTGCTCTTCGGGCATTCTCAAAGGTATGAACAATTGTATGACAAGGAGGATGATTGTGGTGGAGACTATGTTCCATCCAATAACAAACATGGCTGCCACTAATTGCTTTAGAAATTGTACACCACCACTTCCGCCATAGAATGCACCTCTTGAATTGGTCACCGGCAATAGTAGTCGACATAGGGCCGGCTCGGCGAAGAGTCCGGTGAGGAGGCCGCCCAATAGGCCAGCCACAGCATGTGTGTGAAATACTCCAAGAGTGTCGTCAACCTTAATACAAAGAACAAGTAAAGTGTCATTTTCATTACAATTTGTTTATTAGCACATATATCTTTTTCAGGTAATTTTTTATAGGAAAATTATTATATTGATTAAAAATAATATATTAGACAAAAAAAAAGGTGGTTGGAAATTGGAATCAATGGTATATTCTGGGGTCAGTGGTCAATTTTTCCAACATTGAATGAGGGTATACAAACATGTGAGCTAGCCAAAGGGACCTTCCCCTAAACTTCTTCCATTAACATGGGAATATAATATCTTGTCAAACTATTCATGTATTATTATAAAATAATTGACAGTTACTATTATTTTATAAAATATCAATGGTGTTTGGTCAAAAATAATAAAATATCAATGGTGGTGTCATCTACTATGAACCAAACTATATGTTTAAAATATATTGCATTTCTTCATTTATAGAATATAAATATTTTATAAATAAAAGAATGACAAGAGAAAAAGATCAAATGAAGTGTACTAAATATAAATATAAAGAAGTCAAAGTTTTTTTAGAAAAAAAAGAAAAAGATCAAATGAAGTGTACTAAATATAAATATAAAGAAGTCAAAGTTTTTTTAGAAAAAAAATAAAGAATAGATGGAAGAAACATTTCCATAATTTATTTAGTGACGAATTTGAGATCTTCAACTAGATATTAGAAAAGATTATCGTTGGAAAATTCAAAAACACGAGGTAAAATAAATGTTGAAAAGGATAAATAATAACAATATAGTTCAGTCAGACAATATATCTATTAAACTGTAAACTAGCTATAAAGATATAGATATTTAGCGAAGTACCAAACCGTTTAAAGAAATAATAAAGTAAAACAAAATGTCAAATAAATGAAGAATAAACACTTTAATTTCAATCTATAAGAATAAGAGGCGGATAGCTTAAACTTATGAGTCATACATGAAGTTATGAAAAATAGTGATTGAGTAGAGACTAAGAAAGGAGACTTAAAGTTACTAATAATCAATTTGATTTTATGTTTAAGAAGTTGACCATGGAAGCGATCTTTCTACTACGTTATGTGTTGGGCAAGTAACATACGAATCAACAAGACTTTTAATTTTTATTGAGTTGGAGAATGCATATGATAAAGCGACTAGAGATTTTGTGAAAAATTCTAAAGAAAAATGTTAGAATTGCCGATATTCAAGCTATTTAAGATATGCATGAGGAGGTCTCAATTAGTGCGAGGACACAAGGTGAGAAAAACATACGATTTTCCTCTAAAAAATGATTGCACCAAAATTCAGTTCTAAACCCTTACTCTTTTTACTTTAGTTTTAGATGTATTTTCAGAACACATCCAAGAGCTAACACCGTTATGTATTTTTTTTTTTTTTTTTGCATATTTGTATAGTTCTACTTATAGAGTCAAAGTATTAGTTAAATGAGAGGTTGAAGAGGGCCCCTAAAAGGATATGATTTTCATCTAAACAAAAGTAAGACAGAATAAGAAATGTAAGTTTAACTAAAGAAGAAGTATTTCTAACTTAGAGATAAAAGTTAGAGATCATATCATATTATATGTTACACGATTTAAATATCTTAAGTCCATAATTCAAAATGATGGGGAAATAAAAGAAAATGTAAACCTTTGAATTCAAACAGGGTGGTTAAAATGAATGAGAGATTTATGGATATTATGCGCATGAAAGTACGGTTCAAATTGAAGAATTTTTTTATCGGATTGTTGTAAGACCAACGATATTGTATTTAATGATATGTTGGATGGTAAGGAATCAACACAAAATAAAATAAATATAACAAAAATGATGATGTTGCATTTGTGCATGTAAAAAGAATGCATGTGAATTATGTAATAAAAATGGAGAGTAGCCATACAAGGAAAGGAAAGATTTAGATGAATATCTAAAAAATATCATAAAATAAACTTTTAGATAAAGTTTTGAAATTTAAGCTATAGATAGAAATATGATTTTTAATACAACATTATAAGGTAGTTTAATTCATGTAACGGCCCCACTTACTAGAATAATATAACTAGATTATTTTTGTTGTTTGATATATAAAATAACAATCATTTAATTATATTATCCCTTTTTAATTAATATTATCTACACTCGTTAAACTCTACTAAATATTTAATATAGTGACAGTCAATTAATAATTTTATAAACTTATATTGTTTTAAATTAATTTAAAATTATTTTTAAGCTTTAAAAAAACATAGAACGAAAGTTATTCTAGAAGAGAGGAAGTAAAAGTAGTAGCCACCTCACCACCATTTCACTAGCATTAATTGTTTAAAAAAACTTTTGACTCTAAGGTGAGTCCTCTATTTTCAACTAATCTTTGTTCACATTAGAGTTTGAACATCAATCATTCACTTCAAGATGTGTGAATCCCTTATCATTTGAAAGGATTAGATGTGTGTAAACCAAAAGATAATTAAGTCATAGGAGTGACTAAAATTGACAAAAATTGAATGTGAAGAGAAAGAGAAAGTGTACCTTTTGTAGAAGACTTGATTTTTTATGCAAGATCATCATGGATACCCATGGAATGCTCCCGGATAGTATTCCCATCACAATAGCTGCCCACGATTGCACAAGACCTACATCATCATCATCATGCATTTATTGTCAACAAAAACTGCAACTATGGTGTCACTAATGGATTCATTATGATACTAGCTACTTTTTGTGGCAAAAGTGTGCCAACAAACATTATTTGAGTAATAAATGTTCAAATCCAACAACCATATAGTTTCTTAGATTTCATTAACATAAAATTCATGAACCCAATCCTATCATGTGTCCATTATGTAATTCCATCCATTTTGCACTCATTTCAACCATTCATATGTATTTTTCAATCGGTTCCAAACCCATTCTTTTTGTTTTTGTTTTTTTATGGTCAATAGACAATTAAGATATAGGGAAGAAAATAAAAAAATATTAATAAATAATTAAATTGATCAATTCAAAATAAAATATTACAAAAAAGTTTAGATTATAAAAAATTGTGTTAATTTACAATAACAAAAAAACTAACTTATATAATATATTACATTAATATGCAAGAAAACTATAAATTTTACTTGAAATAGAGTAATAATAGAAAAATAAAGTCCGAAAATGATGCTACTCAATACTAATACTTCACCATTTTATTTGTGCCATGCTTTTGGGATTAAACCACAAATTAAAATGGCTTGAAACATGGGTAGGAGAAAATTGTTTTTAGAAATTCATATTTTCAATTACCACAACAGATAAAAAATATTTAATAGTATATAGAACTTAATTAGATAGATTGATTGATTAGTTACAAGTTAGTTAGATTAACTAATTAGTTAGCGTTTGTTATAAATTAGTTAATTTGTTGGTAATGTATCTCTTTCATTCAAATTCAATACGAATTCTAAAGGTTTTTTTTAGCAATTTCTCAAATTTATTGGTCATACGAAATTGATATTCATTTCTTGATCTCATTCTTCTTCGTAACAATTATGATTAAAACGCATGAAAGAGAGTCAAATCCGAAGACTTTTCCATCAAATTGAGGAGTCTCACTACTTAGGTAGGAGATTCAGATTTCTTATCCACATAACTTAATCAAACTACTCATGTATTGCAATCAAATTCAATTCAAACTCTCCTACTAAACATTTTCAATGTTCAAAACAAAACAAGTATTCACCAAAAGCAACAATCTGATGCATACATACATACCTGCTCCTGGTGTGATACACACAAGTCCAGTCATCATACCCTGAACAGCTCCAATCACAGAAGGCTTCCCAAAGAAAACAACATCAAGAGTTGTCCAAACAAGAAGACTAGTTGCTGCACAAATGTTTGTGTTCAACACAGCAATCGAAGCTACAACATTCGCTGCATATGGTGCTCCACCGTTGAACCCCGACCACCCCATCCATAACAATCCAGCTCCTGCAAGCATCAGCAACACATTGTTTGGTGGAAACCGTTCCCTATCACTCTTTATCCTTGGCCCAACCTGCACATACAATTTGTCACCACAATCAAAAACCCAAATCGCCGCACAAAAATTGGATCATCGTAAGTGAAATCGCAGTCGAGTTCAATTCCAGTCTAAAACTGACTAATTCAAGCAGACCAATCAGAGTCGCACCATCCACTAGCAAGGGCTCATTTAAAGTCAAATTAAAACTCTATATGGACCATCTAAACACAAAGATGGTTAACACTTAGCAAAATTCAAATCTAAGACCTTGAAAAAAACATTACTCTCAGATCTCAAGTCTTCACCAACCGGTCAACCGTTGGGTTTAGTCACACTTTACTTAATTATTGGCTGAATTTTGGATTATGATAGTTGATTTCTTTAAGCAGAATTAAATCAAGGGTAATGAGAAAGAGGAGAAAATATAAGTACCCAATAAGCAGCAGTGAAACCAGCGATTCCAGAAGATAGATGAATAACATATCCACCAGAGTAATCAATAACACCCCACTGATAAAGAAACCCACCACCCCAAAGACTAAAAGCTCCAACAGTATAAGAAAAAACCAGCCAAAGAGGAACAAAAGCCATCCAAGCTTTAATATTCATCCTCCCAAGAACCGAACCCGCCAATAAAATCATGGTAATAGCCGCAAAAGTGAACTGAAAATAAACAAGCGAAGCCATAGGAAAAAACGGTTCTTCCATAGCTGATTCAACATCACCATTCTTATGAAAATGAGTACTCGCAGGTACTCTTGCTCTTCTAACAAGAAACTTCTGTCCTAAAGCTGGTGCTCCTTTCCCCCAAAACGGTAACAGCTTCTCTCCAAAAGCCATTCTGTAAGCAACAAGAACCCAACAGATTAAAACTGCCGCAAAAGCATAAAGTGCCATGAAAGCTGAATTCACAGCCCATTTCTTTTTCACTATGCTGGCGTAGAGAATCACGAGACCTGGCATGCTTTGAAGACCTACGAGTGTTGCTGCTGTCATCTGCCATGCGTTGTCTCCTTTGTTTAGCCATTCTGGTGATGTTAGAAGATTTGCTTGGTATGCTGGTGCTATTGCCATGCTTTTGAATTTTGATTTTTGATTCTATCAAAGGTATGTGGAAAATTTAGTAATTGTTTCAGATGAATTAGCGTTTGATTATATATAGTGAAATTGATTTACATGGAGTTGAAAACTTGAATACTTGGGTTGAATATTTGGAAACTACGTGTAAACTCTTGGTGGGTTCTCACAACAAGTTGGAGTATTTTAACTCAATCTAGAAAGTATAGTTTTTATTGTTTTTTTGTTTCTAAAACTTTTGACTTTTAGATGAGAATGATGGGGTGGTGTGGTTTAAGAGTAGAAGGGGAATTTGAATTGTAATCAACTTATTAGAGTGCAAAAAACGATTTTTTAGATATTAAGTGTATTTTTATTTTACACATATAATTGATTCTAAAATTTAAAATTAATTTCGTTAGGTTTAATTGTGTATTTTATAAAATTTTGATTTTATTTCTAGCATTGATTTAAATTTACAATTTGGATTTATATTTAATTTTTATACTAAATTTAATATTCAACTCACTTTTAAATAAAAGAATGTATAAATATATAAATTAATTTTTCTTTAACTCACTTTTAAATAGAATTAATTTTATAAAATTAATTTATCCAAAATCAAATTATATCATCAAAGAACCAAATATATATTAATACATTAGACATAACTTGTACTCCAACTCTAGCCATGCGTGTTACATTTGTATAAAATAATTAAGAAAATATCTTAAATAGAATATTATTTTTAATTTTTTATATAATATTATCAATATTTTGAATTGTTTTTTCTAATTAATTCAAAGTTTTAATTTTTTAATATTATGTTTATAGTTGGATTTAGGACTAACCGATCTAGTTGAATCTATTTTACATAAATTAACTAGCATGATAAAACAGGCCGGTTCTGTCAAATTTTAAGCCCGTCAAAAAAGGCGAAGCAGATAAGCCCTCAAAGTAAGATTGGATTTAAAAATTAATTCCGTTGAGATGACGAGTTCATCTATTTCTTAAATTTTTATTTTATTTTTTAATAGATTAATTTTTTTTTCATTTCAATTAGAAAGCACCAAACCAACAATTAAAAAGTATAAAAGGGCAACTAAAAGTCTAAAACTATTAAGAAATTTCACCTAAAATAAAACCATTAACAAGAGTCTCAAAACTATAGTTCAAGTACTAACACGCCATTTTTTTGGCGGACTTAAGGCAGGACGAATAGACGAACATAAAATCTCAATCCAACCAGTCATATTATATCGGGTGCACGGATCGTACCGACGAGCCATGACCCATTTTATCACTCCTATATTAAACCACCTAAATTGACATGTCAATACATAATAAGATTAATAACAATTTTCATCTCTATATTTTATTTCACACAAAATTAATTCTCATATTTCAAATTTAAACAATTTTGATATTCTTTTTATACTTTTGCAACAAAAATTAATAATATATCTATTTTTAATGACGTATAATTTATATATTTTTATCTTTAAAGTTCTACAAAGATTCACATTAGATAATTTACTAATATTTTCATAACTCTTTGGTTACATTTGTTAAAAATATTTTATCTGAACCATTTTTAGGGATGAATTATCTCCCATTTTTTTCGTATTTTGAGGTGGGAAAATGTATCTGACTACACCGAAGATTAGCCACGTGTTGCCACCTTTGCCCCATGTAGAGAGAATAAAGCAATTAAACCCTTACGAGATGTATCTTGACCACACTGTAGCAGATGACATTGTCTTTTGTCCATACGGCAGTCACCGCCAAAAGCGTCAGTTGGACGTTATTTCGTTATATTTCGATGGCTCGCTTGTAGGTCGGGTCTGATGTATGCGTATCTACCCAGGCGAGTGATGCACTAGTTTAGAAATTTGTAAGTTATTCCAATACACCCCTCTGAATCTACTCATCTCACTACGTGCCGTAAAGATCTTGATGTCATACTTGAGGATCTCGATAGTGTTCTGGTACCAGAGGAATATCGTAGGGTGTCATCTATTGTACGATAGACTCATGCAGACGGGCTACATCACATGGTTCTATAGGGTGTCACATCCTATCATGATATCGGACGCTCCTAAATAGGCCATTTAATTAGGAGGTGCTGGAGGCTAGGGATGACCACACTCAAGAGGTGTTGTAGATCTCTGTGTATTGTGGATATGGCGAGATCGAGCATAAAAGCTGAACTTTTTGGGGAAAGAATTCCTCAATTAGCCTTTATTGAAGGCACTATTTCTCAAACACATAATGTCTTTCCGTAGAGGTGGAGAAGAAACCAGGGTTAGACATATCCAATAATTTATGTTTGTTTGTATTATATATTGTATTTTCGAAACAAATTATGTATGGTCGATACATTTTGATTTTAATTTAATTAAGGTATGAGTTTTTTAATGTATGCATACTATATTTGAACTAATTTTGACACTATTAATTGATCTTATGATAAAAATATGCCTAAAATGACCTAAAATATAAGTTGACTTTAAAAAAGGTCAAAGTTAGGACAATGTTTGCAGTCTAGAATGCATTTCAGGATATTTTCAGAGAGACATCTCCAAAATATCCTATGTCATGTCTAATAAAGACGCTTCCAATAACTTAAAATGAAGTTAGGAAATTTTGCGGAAATCCATCTTTGGATGCATTCTAGAACAAATACAGAAATGAAGTTAGGAAATTTTGCGGAAATCCATCTTTGGATGCATTCTAGAACAAATACAGAGTTGCATCTCCGGAATATACTATGGAAAAAAATGGAGCATGTGGCTGAATTAGAAGGACTGTTGTGATTTTGAATGCTTTGAAAAAGTATTTTCAGACACAGTAAGAATATTTTTAGATTTTCATAAGTGTAGAGCGCATCCTATTCTAAAATGAGATAAGTATTCTCCTAAATTTAAACGACCTCTTAGCTTAATTACCTCGTTGTTGGGTTGTCCGTTCATTAGGTCTCTTTTTGTTGTTGGATCAAGAATGTTTGGACCGCACATGTTATGAGAATTTCTTAATAGATCCTATATATTATTGAGGCACTGTGCAAAATTAAAAAAAATGTCATTAATTTTTAGAGATGTGTCTCCAGATGCACCTCTTACACACATTTTTATTTGTTTTTTTTAGTCAAACCTAGGGGTGAGCAAGGGACGGGTCGGGATGGGTTATGACTAACCCTAACCCTGTCCTAAATTTTGATCGGGTTATTTTAATGACCCTAACCCGTCCATACCTAAACCCGTAAAAAATTCCGATAATATATCATCACCTTTTTTCCCCCTAAAACATAGTAAGAAGATGTAAAATAAAAAACATGATGTAAAAGAACATATGTGCACTTAGTATTTACTTAGTGCATATATTAAATTATGAGGTGAAAAGTGGAAAAATCTATTGAAAATTTGGAATAATTTAAATATACCAATAAATTAAATAAATAAATAAATAGTATCACATGTCCATTCATAATATTAGGATGGATTGGGTAATCCGAGGGTCAACCCGAACCCATCTCACCTATATTGAGTTGGGACGGATCTTCGGGTTGGGTTGAGTTCTGCTCACCCCTAGTCAAACCCCAATTATATGAATAAATTTATTTTAAAAATTTATTTTTGAAAAATTTTCAAAAACTAAAAAAAATAGAAATACAGTGTATCAAAGCCACCAAGAAGGACACTCATACAGCGTATCAAAGCTTCTATTTGGACTTATATCACAGAGTCAAAATTTGATTTTTAGATTTTCGTTTTGTTTAATTATGAAAATGGAAATTAAAACAAAGGTTTGATCTACCACATATACATTTTCAAACTGACACCACAATGTCATGCAGAAATGAATTCCTTCAACTTATTTATTGTGTTAGTGTTTTTCTCTGTGTTCTTTTAAGATCTTGTTATAAAGACAAAATGGGATAATTGAATAAACATACTTATCTAAATTTAAAACATCAACTATATATTATAGCAAAGAATTTACTATAATTTAATATGCACAATTTAAGACGTGTTTGGTTGAGCTGTTATTTCTTTTTTTAAGAAATGAAAAATCTAAAAATTGTAAATTAAATTTCTAAACGTATATTTATTTGATATTTTAAAACTTCTTATTTTATAGTATTATTTAAAGTGTGTGAGCCTAATCAATAAAACTAATTGACAAAAAAAGATGTGGGTTGGAGTGATTGATGGGTCTAATTATCTATAAAGACAAGATGGGATAATTGAATAAACATACTTATCTAAACTTAAAACATCAACTATATATTATAACGGAAATATATTTACAAGTTTATTTTTAAATAACAAATTTTTAATAGTTAATATTATTTTTTATTAAATATTAAATCAATAATCTTTAGCATTTTTAAATTTTAGTTCAACTAGCTCAAATAAGTTGAGCTATTCCTTCCCATATATTCTATAAAGTTATTTGAAAACTTAGATCGAGAATAAAACACTATATTTTTTTTTTTTTTGTAAGTGTTAGAACATATAAAATCTCTAATGGTGAATATTTCTTTCTTTTAAGAATATATATATATATATATATATATATATATATATATATATATATATATATATATATATATATATATATATATATATATATATATATATATATATATATATATATATATATATATATATATATATATATATATATATATATATATATATATATATATATATATATATATATATATATATATATATATATATATATATATATATATATATATATATATATTATATATAGAGAGGAGAGAGAGAGAGAGAGAGAGAGAGAGAGAGAGAGAGAGAGAGAGAGAGAGAGAGAGAGAGAGAGAGAGAGAGAGAGAGAGAGAGAGAGAGAGAGAGAGAGAGAGAGAGAGAGAGAGAGAGAGAGAGAGAGAGAGAGAGAGAGAGAGAGAGAGAGAGAGAGAGAGAGAGAGAGAGAGAGAGAGAGAGAGAGAGAGAGAGAGAGAGAGAGAGAGAGAGAGAGAGAGATGTCATGTCATTAATCACAAATGAGAGCTTACAAGGTCTTATATATGTTGTACCCCAAATTTTACCCTCATATTATTTTGCATTGCCTGTGTATTATATCATGTCTATTATTTTTCATAATATCTAATTTATCAGCTGAAATAAACTTGTGGAATTACAGTCGAATCGGTCAAACTAAAAGTCAACTGTGTGAAAAATCAGCGGACAGAAAATTTTAAAGTTGAGTCTGCAAACGTTAGTCTTATTAATCTACGTTTCACCTAGTTTAACCTGACGTGCTCATTTAAATTTTTCGACTACTTTTCGGTCGCATTTTTAGACAGTTTAAGTCATTTTAGCGGTTAAAATTTATTTTAAAATTTGACCAAGTGTTGTATTTTTCCGAATGGTATATTTTACGCTGATCATTTTGGTGTATTTATTTTATTTTTTTTTGAGCATTTCGATATCGGTCCAATTATTCATTTTTTTACCTTTTTTTATTTATACTTTTAAATAATATATTTTTTAATTAATCAATTTTTAGTTAATACCTTTTCTTATTTTATACTTAATTTTTAAATTTTGATTTGTAATTTTAATTACTTTTTAGAAACTTGTCAAATAAGTCTCATAAATTACTTACTTTTTAGAAACTTGTCAAATAAGTCTCATAAATTATTTATTTTTTAGAAACTTGTCAAATAAGTCTCATAAATTATTTACTTTTTAGAAACTTGTCAAATAAGTCTCATAAATTATTTACTTTTTAGAAACTTGTCAAATAAGTGAATTTTTTTTAACACAACCAAGTAATGATTTTTATTTACCAAAATAACCAAGTATTCAGAAAATTGTCCAAAATGGCTATGAAATCAACCTTGGGTCGCCATTTGAAATGGCGAATGTGTTGAAATTGGATTTTGCAGAATACCAATTCGCCATACCATCTGGCGAATGTGTTGAAAGTGAGTTTCTTAAAAAATCAATTCGCCATACCATCTGGCGAATGAGTGTTGTGGTGGATTCATGCGCCATCCTGATTGGCGAATCAGTACAAGGCTAAGGTTCCAAAAATCCATTATTGTTGGTTTTATATTTTGAGTATTTTTTATATTCATTTAATGTTTTAAAAAAAGAAAAACGAATTCTTTTTATATTTTTCATTATTAATTTTTTTTAAACATAAATATTATTAATAAATTTAAAAAAATTATATTTAAATGTTTAAATAAAATTTTTAATTAATAAATTTAAAATAATGTGGTTTAATCTTAAAGTTTATTTTTTAGTTAAAAAACTTAAAATAATTAGGTTTAAATAAAAATAATTTCTAATTAATTTAATAAATTTATGTTTAATAAACCAAAAACTTAAATTGGTTTAAATATAAAATAAAAATATAGTGTTGAGCAAATTTTGAGTGTATAAATGTTGTAAGGTTTTTTAAGTCATATCATATAGGGTACGTACTGTTTTTTTTTACTATAAATACGACCACAAACACATTTATGTTTTCACAACATTATATCCCAAAAGATTAAATTGTTAGTGCAGTTCGAGTTGAGTGGAGTCTAGAATGTCTGCATTTCTATATCAACGTTCTTCGTCGTCGTCATCAGCATCGGAGGAACCTTTTCCAATGTTCGATCTAATGAAAAGAAATGCCCTAGTTGTGTTTTCACCAACAAAGCCTCCGATGAAGGTGCTCCTCTGGAATACACAGACGTTGGAGCACTTGCACAGGGAACTGAATCGCTGGCTAGAAGGAGACATTGGTCCAGGAGAAAAGATTAGGAAAATCGAGAGGCTGGTCGAGGAGACCGGGAGAAACGGAGTGACTCGTGAATGGAGAAAAGTAGAAAATGATACCGGTGTCCTTGTGGTGATGTTGACACTCAAGAAGATAAAGTTGATGGTCATGATATCGTAGACGCTTTGGTGCAGTGTTCTGTTTTAGGTCTTTACGTTGTTGTTGTTGTTATGTTTGTTTAATTTATGTTGCCTTCGCGCAGTGTTCTGTTGTCATGTTGTTGCTGTGTCAGTTAACTATGGTTTTAATTGATTGAAACCTGGTTTTATTCGAATGAAATTTTCTATTAATGGAATAAAAGTTGCTATTAATCGAATGAAAGTTGATATTGATTTAACGGGTCAAGATTACATTTGAAACTATGATCTGCTGCTTGTTCCTACGTTAGGACATTTTGTTCGATTGTGTCCTGGTTGCCGACACGAACTACACAATCTCACCAGCTTGTCTGTGGTATCCATCTTAGTTCGAATGCGCGTGTTGTTAGGCCGACCCTTCTTCTGTCTGCGCATCAAGTCATTATGCCAAATAATTTCGCCTTCGTATTCAGGCCAATAGTCCTCCTTTGCCACGAATTGAAAGCTGCATGTGTAAACATTGTATAGACTAATGACTTGGTGAACTGCAGAAAGAAGGTTGGTTGGGTCCTGGCACAACTTGGAACATGCTGCTATGACATGAGAGCACGACATACGAAATGCTTGAAACTTTTCACAATCACACCAGCTCTTATCCAATTCAACACGGTAACATCCCCTAGGCCTTCCTTCGTTGTGATCCATAGACTCGGCAACACTGAACCAACCAGTTGTACGGTCAAAGATTGTGACCACGTGTGTGTTGGCTTTGGCTGCTTCCTCTTTCATGAATTTCATTGAAGTATCGCTATAAAAAAAACAATAACTCTTTAATTAAGAAAAAAACATAATATGACCCATAATATGACATGACAATGCAAAGTGTTGCTTTTCACATGTGATACTGCATCAGGAATCTCTGCCTTTCACTTGTCACGCATGCTTCACAATCAATGACACGCATCAGGAATCAATGACATGCATCAGGAGTGTGTGACATGCATCAGGACACCGACCATCATAACCTATCATACATAAAAAAAACAGTAACTCTTTAATTAAGAAAAAAACATAATATGCAAAAAACAAAATATGACGTGACAATGCAAAGTCTGTTTGATTAGACGAGACAATGAAGGAATCTCCTTTTCACATGTGATCCTGCATCCACCATGCTTGATTAGACGAGACACTGCATCATGACATTAGTCCAACATGCATTTACATCACATGCATCATGACATTAGTCCAACATGCAGTTACACAACACATGCATGACGACACACGTCCAACAAGCTCTTACACAACACATTCTTCAAGCCATTTGTATGACATGCATTTATAACATATCCACTCGTTCAATATAAATATATGGTCTTTACCCATCAAATTCTAGTCACACTTAAACTCTCATACTCTGAACTCTCAAACTCTCAACTCTCAACCTCTTAACTCTCAACATCTCAACTCTCGTACTCTCAACTCTCAAACTCTCAACTCTCAACCTCTTAACTCTCAACATCTCAACTCTCAAACTCTCAACTCTCCATCTCTAGATCTCAACATCCCAAACGACAATGTCTCTACTGACCATGGGTGACTCGCACAGAGGGACGACTGAAAACATCGCTGAGTTTGTAAGTCTTTTGTTGTTGTCTATGTTTATAATTTTGTCTAAAAAAACGTTAGTAATTTTACTTCTTCTCTAACGTAACATTCATTATTCTGCAGGATGTATCAAGGTTTCGATGTCATGTGCATGATTACATACCACACGACCCGCTCATTTCGGACTACCTTACTCATTGTGGGTTTGGTGATTTGATCAAAATCAAATCTTATTCCCTCGACATGAAATTTATTCTAGCGTTGTTAGAACGCTGGAGACAGGAGACACATACATTTCACCTACCTTTTGGTGAGTGTATTATGACTCTTCAGGACGTTTACATGTTGCTCGGCCTACACATCGGTGGTAAGGCCGTCAACGGCAAAGTTGGTGTCCCTGACCAACTTTGCGTAGATTTATTAGGCGCCCCTCTTTGTACGGACGGACCTCAGGCGGAAAGCGATGGCCACCCGAGGGGTCAGGGACTAAATTTAAAATACCTTAGAGAACAATACAACCGTATTGTCTTAACTGATGATAGCACCGAGTTTGAGAAAATACAAAAAACTCGGTGCTATATTATGATTTTATTCTGGCACTTTTTATTTCCAGATGGCACTGGAAATACCGTCCATACTATGTATTTACCATTATTGCGGAATATTAAAAAAGTGTGCGAATATAGCTGGGGATCAGCTATCCTCGCCCATCTATATAGCAAACTTTGTAAAACTTCAAAAAAAATTCCTTCACTTTTTATGGTTGTGCGTATCTTCTGCAAGCGTGGGGTTGGTCTAGGATGCCAATGCTTGCTCCAATAAACAGGAATTCGTTTACGTTCCCGTACGCCAACAAGTAAGTATCTTTTCAAGATAATTTAGCAACTACATATTCTTTTTCAGTTAATAATTTCTGAGATGTGTTTATTTTTTTAGGTGGTCTGTTCCAGGGATGAATTATCAGAGATGTCCAAGGCACTCTATAATTCAATACCGCAACCTAATCGACCACCTTGGGCTAGATGATGTAAGTTATTTATCATTAATTTTTTTTAATGTATATGCATAAACCTCTAAAACTCTGTCTAACTTAACTGTCCAACTTTATTGTAGTTTGTTTGGATGTCGTACGAGGGTCTCGACCACGAGCCCAACACCGACAATGCCGTTGTGTGGACCTCAAAGACACCCATAATTACGTTCACTACGGCGGAGATGCACTGTAATGCCCATTTTAATTATTTTTAGTTCTGTTGTTATTTTATTCATCAGCGTGTTTGGTGTGAGAATTAAAGAAGAAATAGAGGCATAATATTGATATTTGATAATTGATAATGATAATAGTTAATAATTAATATTAATGTTGATATTATTATTATTATTATTATTATGGGATTATTACTATTATTTTGGAATAAAAGAAAAAGAGAATATTAATAAAATTGGAATAATAAGGATTATTTGGAACTAAGGACATGTTTGGCAATTTGTGAAAAGGGAATTGGAGAAAGAAAGGGAAGAACACGATTGAAGAAGGAGAAAACACGGTTGAAGAGGAAGAGCAAGGTCTGAAGCTTGAGCAAAGGAAATGATCATCAAGGCTATCAATCGTGTAGATTTTTCGAAGCTTCATCATCATCAATCTGCATTTCGAGGTAAAGGGGGGGGGGATTAATAGATCAAATTGGTTTATGCATGAAATTGGTAGAAAAGGGGAAAATCCCTAATCCCCATAGTTTGATGTTAATGTGATGTTGATTTTGTGTTTATGATTCTGCAATGGTTGCGTTTATGGTGTTTGATTTCGTTGCATGTGTTGATTGAGGGAATTTGGGGGTTTCCGGATGAATTCGAAGTTATACCAGAAGTTGGTAATTGCGTAGATGTAAGCGTTACCGAGCAAAACTGAGTTAGATGTTATAGTCGGGTGGTGGAACGATTTACTGGTATGATGGGGTTTGGCTTGGGAATAGAATCGGCTGAGCTCGGAGTGTGTTGCCGACTCTGAGCTGAGAGCTGTTTTTTGCAGAATTCGCGTGCATTCGCTGGGCGAATGGGGGCGAGCCTTCGCCAGGAGAACTGGGCAGCGAATGCTGCCTTTTGATTTTGTTTGGCTTCACTAGGGGTTTCGCCGAGCGAGTCCCAGCGAGTGTTTGCTGCGGGGCTTCGCCAGGCGAATGGCAGTGAACATGACAAAATTCTGGGCATTTTGTGATGTGCTGTTCCATTCTTGTACCGTTAGACCTCTGTTGGTCGTGGGTGATTCTGAGAGTTAACAGGGCACTGCTGTGTGCATGTGTGAACACGGGAACGTGATTCCTCGTAGTATTCGTATAGTTGATTGAGTGTATGATAGGCATTATGTGTGCTGGTGATATGGTGTGGGATCCTTGAATGGTGGCATGTGATACATGAGATATGTGATAGATGTGATCTGTGGATTACGTGCAGCGTGTGTGCTATTATTTGTTGTGGTGCATTGTGTTATGCATGGCATGTGAAGGGGTTGATCATACTACTCGGTGGGGCGTATGAAATAAACTCAGGCTTCGAAAAGGAGTGGATGCAGGGGTTGATCATATTGCTCGGTGGGGCATATGAGATAGACTCGGGATTCGGTAAGGGAATGTGAAGGGGTTGATCATACTGCTCTGTGGGGCGTATGAAATAAACTCAGGCTCCGGAAAGGAGTGGATACAGGGGTTGATCATATTGCTCGGTGGGGCATATGAGATATACTCAGTGGTATAGATCGTTGCCTAGGATGGCTCGAGTGATCTATCCGGGTTCGATGATGAACCGTGAGTCGGTACTGCATTTCATGTGTCGAGTTGCATGTGTTGCATAGTCGTGTGCATGTTGTGATGGTGTGGGACCGTAGGTCTGAGATGACGCGTGTGAATTATGTTGTGTGTTTACTGCCTTCATATTCATGTTTATCGTTACCTTTATGTTTTGTTCATAATTTCTCACCCCTTTGCCTTTGTTGTGGTCTGTGCTTCTTCGGAAGTACAGAGATTTCAGGTGATAGCTAGTTTGTTCTGTGGCGAGTCGTAGGGATGCTCTGATACATAACACCGGGGCTTTTGGGAGTTCTTTGTTTTATGATGTTTTCTGGTGCCCCTGTGGCGTATCTTGTTAATGATATGTTTTGGTGGATCTTTTGATGTGTGGTTGTACATGATGTATGTTTTGGACAGATAGTCGATGCTGATGTACCTGACTCGTATATAATGTTGATATATATATATATATATATATATATATATATATATATATATATATATATATATATATATATATATATATATATATATATATATATATATATATATATATATATATATATATATATATATATATATATATATATATATATATGATGATTTTCCGCTGCTTATATGTGGTTAAATTCTTTAATGGAAATGTTTCGATTGGTTTTCTTTTGTGACATCTCGTGTGTGATGTGAAACTCTGATGTTTGTCTATCTTGCTTGTTTTTATTTGCACTTATTTTATTTTTGGGAGCGGGGTGTTACAAGTTGGTATCAGAGCAGGTCGGTCCATCCGACCAGTGTAGTGTTTTGAGTCTGTCTGTAGGATAGAGTTGGTTGTTTTCTGTTAACCTGGATTTTTGTTGTGAAGGAGTATGGCTGGGAGGAATGACGCGGCGTTGGCTGCGGCTATGCAGGCTATGGCGTAGGTGGTTGCTAATCAGAACCACGCTACAGGTGCGTAGTTCAGAGACTTGGCGCAGTTTCAAAGCAACAAGCCGCCGACGTTCCAAGGAGGAATTTTGGATCCGGAAGCTGCTCAAAAGTGGTTGAAGGCGATAGACAAGATCTTCAGAATGATGGGTTGCAACGATGAGCAGAAGGTGAGGTTTGGTACTCACATGTTAGAGGGCGAAGCTGAAGCTTGGTGGGACAACAGCCGCCAAAGGTTGGAGACTGCTGGGACTCCGATTACCTGGGATGTTGTTCTCACTCGATTTCTGGAGAAGTACTTCCCTGAAGATATCGGAAGTGCCAAGGAGATTGAGTTTCTGGAACTGAAGCAGGGAAATGTGACGGTGGCGGAGTATATGCCGCTAAGTTTGAGGAATTGGTACAGTATTGTCCCCACTACAATACTGATGGAGTGATGACCTCCAAATGTTTGAAGTTCGAAAATGGATTGCGTCCAAAAGTGAATATGGGAATAGCTTGCCAAAAGATCAGGGATTATCCTGAGCTGATAAGCAGAAGCCGGATTTATGACAATGATAACCGGGCAAGGATTGCGCATTACAAAGCTGCTAATGACCGTAAGGGTAAGCAAAGGTTCGGTGGGACTCCTTACAGTGTTCCTACTGGTAAGGGGAAGTTCAAAGGTGCTAATGATAAGAAGCCAAGAGAAGGGAGAGCGGTTGCTAGAGGGAAGTGTTTTCGGTGTGGTGACTTGGGTCATCGTGTCGTTGATTGTCCTCTTGAAGAGAAAAAGTGTTTCAAGTGTGGCAAGTCAGGCCACGTGATAGCTAATTGTCGAGTCGCCATGCCTACATGCTACAACTATGGTGAGAAAGGCCACATCAATACTCATTGTGGGAAACTGAAGTCGACTCAGGTGCCACAGACCAGCGGCAAAGTGTTTACAGTAGTGGGAACTCAAGCTACTGGTGATGATCGTTCTATACGAGGTACTTGTTTCATCAATAATGATCCCTTGTCTGCTATGATTGATACGGGTGCGACCCACTCGTTTATCTCTGTTGATTGTGTGAAGAGGTTAGGTTTGGTGCCGACTACTCTTGAGCGGCGGATGACTATTGAGACTCCCTCGATTGGTTCAGTGACTACTTCTTTGGTCTGTTTGAAGTGTTCGCTGACTATTTTTGATAGAGATTTTAGAGTAGATCTGATTTTCTTTCCTCTTGGTAAGTTGGATGTTATTCTGGGTATGAACTGGTTGGAGTTCAACCGAGTTTACATCGACTGTTTCCGGAAAGTGTTATTGTTTTTGACTCCAGAGGAAGAAGCGTTGGCAGATTCGTTGTCCGGTAAGGAACTGAGAACTTTGTTGGAAGATGAAGCTCGAGTGTTTGCTTTATTTGCATCACTGTCTGTTGACAACAAGGCAGTGTTGGATGAGTTAGCTGTGGTGAATGAGTTTCCGGAGGTGTTCCCGGATGATATTACAGAATTACCTCCGAAGAGAGAAGTTGAGTTTAACATTGATCTCATTCCTGGTACGAGGCCTATTTCTATGGCGCCGTACAGGATGTCGGCAGTGGAATTGGCCGAGTTGAAATCTCAGATTGGAGAGTTACTGGATAGAAAGTTTATCAGACCAAGTGTGTCGCCGTGGGGAGCTCCAGTGTTGTTAGTGAAGAAGAAGGACAGTAGCATGCGGTTGTGCATTGATTACCGTCAGTTAAACAAGGTGACCATCAAGAACAAGTATCCTCTTCCAAGGATCAATTATTTGATGGATCAATTGGTGGGGGCTCATGTGTTTAGTAAGATCGACTTGAGGTTGGGTTATCATCAGATAAGAGTTAAGGAAGGTGATATTCATAAGACGGCGTTTAGAACTTGATATGAACATTACGAGTATGCGGTAATGCCTTTCAGAGTGTCTAATGCGCCGGGTGTGTTTATGGAATATATGAACCGTATCTTCCATTCTTATTTGGATCAGTTTATTGTCGTGTTCATTGATGACATACTGATTTATTCTAAGTCTGAGGAAGAGCATGCGGAGCATTTGAGAATTGCCTTGCAAGTGTTGAAGGATAACAAGTTGTTTGCTAAGTTATCAAAGTGTGAGTTCTGGTTGAAGACTGTGAGTTTTCTGGGGTATGTTATTTCAGGTGATGATGTTTCAGTAGACCCTTCGAAAGTTAGTGTGGTGTTACAATGGGAACCACCGAAGACGGTAACTGAAGTTAGAAGCTTCTTGGGTTTAGCTGGTTATTACCGAAGATTTATTGAGGGTTTTTCCAGATTGGCTTTGCCGTTGACTCAGTTGACGAGGAAAGATCAAGTGTTTGTGTGGGATGCTGCTTGTAAAGAGAGTTTTGAGGAGCTGAAAAAGAGATTGACTTCAGCGTCAGTGTTGGTGTTACCGAATCCGTGTGAACCTTTTGTGGTGTATTGCGATGCGTCCAAGTTGGGCTTGGGCGGAGTTCTTATGCAGAAGGGAAAAGTGGTAGCTTATGCGTCGCGACAATTGAGGGTGCATGAGCGGAATTATCCTACTCATGATCTTGAGTTGGCTGTGGTTGTTTTTGTGTTGAAAATTTGGAGACACTATTTGTATGGTTCAAGATTTGAGGTGTTCAGCGACCACAAGAGTTTGAAGTATCTGTTTGATCAGAAAGAGTTGAATATGAGGCAGAGAAGATGGTTGGAATTCTTGAAAGATTATGATTTCAGTTTGAGTTATCACCCAGAGAAAGCGAATGTGGTTGCAGATGCACTGAGCAGGAAGGCAATTCATATGTCAACTTTGATGGTAAAAGAGATGGAGCTTATTGAGCAGTTCAGAGATTTGAGCATGGTTTTTGATATTTCAACAGATTGTGTGATGTTGGGTAAGTTGCAAGTGCACAATGATTTCTTGGATATGATAAGAGAATATCAGAAGTTAGACGTGAAACTTGTAGATCTGATACGCGAGGCCAGAAGTGACTCCGGTAGTGATTTCAAGTTGGATAACGCGGGTGTGCTGAGATTTCGGGGCAGAATTTGTGTGCCGGATAATGATGAGTTGAGAAGGTCAATTTTGGACGAAGGACACCGTAGTAGCCTGAGTGTTCATCCAGGAGCTACGAAGATGTATCAGGATTTGAAAAAGTTGTTTTGGTGGTCGGGCATGAAAAAGGACATTGCTCATTATGTGTATGCTTGTTTGGTATGTCAGAAATCGAAGGTGGAGCATCAGAGACCTTCTGGGATGATACAACCGTTAGAGATTCCGGTTTGGAAGTGGGATTGTATCGCCATGGATTTTGTCACGGGTTTGCCGAATATGGCGAGAGGCTTTGATGCCATTTGGGTGATTGTGGATCGGCTTACGAAGTCTGCACACTTTGTGCCAATTAGTATTAGCTTTCCATTGGAGAAGCTAGCAGAGATCTATGTTCGGGTGATTGTAAAATTGCATGGTGTGCCGTTGAGCATTGTGTCTGATAGAGATCCGAGGTTCACCTCTGTATTTTGGAAGAGTTTGCAAGAGGCATTGGGTACTGAGTTGAAATCGAGTTCAGCTTATCATCCGCAGGCGGATGGACATTCAGAGAGGACTATTCAGACTCTAGAGGATTTGTTGCGGGCGTGTGTGTTGGAAAAAGGTGGAGCCTGGGATACTCATTTGCCTTTGGTTGAGTTCACGTACAACAACAGTTACCATTCCAGTATCGGGATGTCACCGTTTGAAGCTTTTTACGGCAGGAGGTGTGGGACTCCTTTGTGTTGGTATGAGTCAGGGGAGAATGTGGTGTTGGGACCAGAGTTAGTGCAGCAGACTATTGAGACAGTGCAGATGATCCGTGAAAAGATGAAAGCATCTCAGGATCAGCAGAAGAGTTATTATGATAACCGCAGGAAAGAGTTAGAATTCAGTGAGGGTGACCATGTATTTTTGAGAGTTAACCCAATGACGGGTGTTGGACGAGCATTGAAGTCCAAGAAGTTGGATCCGAAGTTTATCGGGCCGTATCAGATATTGCAGAGGATTGGTGTTGTGGCGTATAGGGTGGCGTTGCCGCCGGAGCTTTCGAACTTGCATGACGTGTTCCATGTGTCGCAACTTCGGAAGTATGTACCCGATCCATCTCATGTGATTCAGAGGGATGAAGTCCAAGTTAGAGAGAATCTGACTGTGGAGACTTTACCATTGAGGATCGAGGATCGCAAGCTGAAGCGACTCAGAGGGAAAGAGATACCTTTGGTGAGAGTGGCTTGGGGAGGTGCTGCAGGAGGCAGTGTGACATGAGAACTAGAGAGTAGGATGCGGGAAGCGTATCCAGAGCTGTTTCCATCAGGTATTTTCGAGGACGAAAATAATTAAATTGGGGGAGAGTTATAATGCCCATTTTAATTATTTTTAGTTCCGGTGTTATTTTATTCATCAGCGTGTTTGGTGTGAGAATTGAAGAAGAAATAGAGGCATAATATTGATATTTGATAATTGATAATGATAATAGTTAATAATTAATATTAATGTTTATATTAGTATTATTATTATTATTAATAATAATATTATGGGATTATTACTATTATTTTGGAATAAAAGAAAAAGAGAATATTAATAAAATTGGAATAATAAGGATTATTTGGAACCAAGGGCATGTTTGGCAATTTGTGAAAAGGGAATTGGAGAAAGAAAGGGAAGAACACGATTGAAGAAGGAGAAAACACGGTTGAAGAGGAAGAGCAAGGTCTGAAGCTTGAGCAAAGGAAAGGATCATCAAGGCTATCAATCGTGTAGATTTTTTGAAGCTTCATCATCATCAATCTGCATTTCGAGGTAGGGAGGATTAATCGATCAAATTGGTTTATGCATGAAATTGGTAGAAAAAGGGAAAATCCTTAATCCCCATTGTTTGATGTTAATGTGATGTTGATTTTGTGTTTATGATTCTGCAATGGTTGCGTTTATGGTGTTTGATTTTGTTGCATGTGTTGATTGAGGGAATTTGGGGGTTTCCGGGTGAATTCGAAGTTATACCGGAAGTTGGTAATTGCGTAGATGTAAGCGTTACCGAGCAGAACTGAGTTAGATGTTATAGTCGGGTGGTGGAACGATTTACTGGTATGATGGGGTTTGGCTTGGGAATAGAATCGACTGAGCTCGGAGTGTGTTGCCGACTCTGAGCTGAGAGCTGTTTTTTGCAGAATTCGCGTGCATTCGCTGGGCGAATGGGGGCGAGCCTTCGCCAGGCGAACTGGGCAGCGAATGCTGCCTTTTGCTTCTGTTTGGCTTTGCTAGGGGTTTCTCCGGGTGAGTCCTAACGAGTGTTCGCTGTGGGACTTCTCCAGGCGAATGGCAGCGAACATGACAAAATTCTGGGCATTTTGTGTTGTGCTATTCCGTTCTTGTACCGTTAGACCTCTGTTGGTCGTGGGTGATTCTGAGAGTTAACAGGGCACTGCTGTGTGCATGTGTGAACACGGGAACGTGATTCCTCGTAGTATTCGTATAGTTGATTGAGTGTATGATAGGCATTATGTGTGCTGGTGATATGGTGTGGGATGCTTGAATTGTGGCATGTGATACCTGAGATATGTGATAGATGTGATCTGTGGATTACGTGTAGCGTGTGTGCTTTTATTTGTTGTGGTGCATTGTGTTATGCATGGCATGTGAAGGGGTTGATCATACTGCTCGGTGGGGCGTATGAAATAAACTCAGGCTCCGAAAAGGAGTGGATGCAGGGGTTGATCATATTGCTCGGTGAGGCATATGAGATAGACTCGGGATTCCGTAAGGGAATGTGAAGGGGTTGATCATAATGCTCGGTGGGGCGTATGAAATAAACTCAGGCTCCGAAAAGGAGTGGATGCAGGGGTTGATCATATTGCTCGGTGGGGCATATGAGATATACTCAGTGGGATAGATCGTTGCCTAGGGTGGCTCGAGTGATCTATCCGGGTTCGATGATGAACCGTGAGTCGGTACCGCATTTCATGTGTCGAGTTGCATGTGTTGCATAGTCGTGTGTATGTTTCGATGGTGTGGGACCGTAGGTCCGAGATGACGCGTGTGAATTATGTTGTGTGTTTACTGCCTTCATATTCATGTTTACTGTTACCTTTATGTTTTGTTCATAATTTCTCACCCCGTTGCCTTTGTTGTGGTCTGTGCTTCTTCGGAAGTACAAAGATTTTAGGTGATAGTTAGTTTGTTCTGTGGCGAGTCGTAGGGTTGCTCTGATACGTAACACTGGGGCTTTTGGGAGTTCTTTGTTTTATGATGTTTTCTGGTGCCCTTGTGGCGTATCTTGTTGATGATATGTTATGGTGGATCTTTTGATGTGTGGTTGTACATGATGTATGTTTTGGACAGATAGTCGACGCTGATGTACCTGACTCGTATATGATGTTGATATATATATATATATATATATATATATATATATATATTTATATATATATATATATATATATATATATATATATATATATATATATATATATATATATATATATATATATATATATATATATATATATATATATATATATATATATATATATATATATATATATATATATATATATATATATATATATATATATATATATATATATATATATATATATATATATATATATATATATATATATATATATATATATATATATATATATATATATATATATATATATATATATATATATATATATATATATGATTTTCCGCTGCTTATATGTGGTTAAATTCTTTAATGGAAATGTTTCGATTGGTTTTCTTTTGTGACATCCCGTGTGTGATGTTAAACTCTGATGTTTGTCTATCTTGCTTGTTTTTATTTGCACTTATTTTATTTTTGGGAGTGGGGTGTTACATGCACTAGAGTGATCGGGTGAAACTACAATTTGGGATGCATCAGGATATTCCAGATGCTCCAATAGACTTGGGGCAGTGGCATCAAAAGCGGGTTGACGCACAGTGGAGTGTCAGTGACTGGAAGGAGTTTGCGAAGGAGTTGCGTATACACTGGAAAAGAAGAAGGCAATACGTCTTAACCGACCGTATTGTGCACGGGGCTAGGCCAAGTCTTCAATATATGACTTGGTTTAGGTCTGTCACGACATCTCACGCTTTCCTGTCCCACGTAACCTATTTGGCCGACCCAAGGGAACGCGGTTCTTCGTCAAACCCACAACAACAGTTCAGTGCCCAAACCCATCCTTACGAAAACCCATACATGCCAACAAATACCCCCTATCAACAACGACAACCTTACATGCCACCACCCATCCAATCCCAGCCTCAACCACCTTACCATTACATCCCTGATACCTCTTTTGAGCCTACCCCCTCCACCTATAGCCCAGACAACTCATTTGACCCTCCCCCATACAACTACACCTCCAACGACCCCCCAAATTATCCATTATTCGACTACCACACCCCGTAACAACCAACACACCTAGACCAACCCAACTCCATGTACACATTCGGACAACCATATCGTCCATACTCCACCCAACCTCCCCGACAATCCTTAAAAAACATGGACATCGGGCTTGACTACGGAAGCGCCGTTGACAGTGGACCTCCCGACTATTGGGGTCAAATGATGCAAACTCTATCTGATACGCCGGGGCCGTCCCAACCATACCCTCCTCCACAACTCAACACACAGAGACCGGACACACCACAACAACCTCGTCGTAGACCTCGTCGCAATGCACGTCCCCCACAATGTGGCACCGATGGTCACTTGGATAGAGCCGGTCATTAGTTTTTTTCTTTTGTTAAATTGTAATTGTACTTTTCATTAGATTCTAAATTAATATAATTTGTTATTTCTATATTTTATTTTAACATTCTATACCTTAATTTTTTCTTAACTTATTTAAATTTCAATTAAAAATAAGGTATTTAAAATAAAGTATTTAAAAAATACAATAAAACATTATTAATCAATTATTAAAATTTATTTAAATTTCAATTAAAAATAAGGTATCTAAAATAAAGTATTTAAAAGATAGAATAAAACATTATTAATCAATTATTAAAATTTATTAAAAACTAATAAAAATATAAACGAAGCAATAATGGATTTTTGGAACCCTAGCCTTGTACTCATTTGCCAGATGGTATGGCGAATTGATTTTTTAAGAAACTCACTTTCAACACATTCGCCAGATGGTATGGCGAATTGGTATTCTGCAAAATCCAATTTCAACACATTCGCCATTTCAAATGGCGACCCAAGGTTGATTTCATAGCCATTTTGGACAATTTTCTGAATACTTGGTTATTTTGGTAAATAAAAATCATTACTTGGTTATGTTAAAAAAAATCCAAATAAGTCTCATAAATTATTTACTTTTTAGAAACTTGTCAAATAAGTCTCATACACTCTTCTTTCTTTTCCAACCTATATAAAGGAAGCAACCACACCACAAAATCGCACACTCCATGCTCTTTTCCTAATCACACTTTCACATAAACTAAAAATTCACTATCCACCATATTCTATCATCACTCCTTCATACACAATATCTTCCATGATATGAATAACTCGCCTTCATTTTCCCAAAAGTAAATCACCACCTACATTTTCTTTTTTTCATGGTACCTCTAACCTCACATAAAATATCATCCTCCATCTAGACACAATACTCCCTCATCTAATCTTTATCAGGTTTTTTTTTCTTTTACTTTATTTATTTATTTATTTTATTTTAATTTGTATATTATTTGGAAAGACAAAAAAAAATGGATTTGTAATTACTTATCTTTTAGTCAAATGTTAAATATTTGAAAATACAAAAATATATGTTGTAATTATTAATTAATTTAAATATTTGTATTTAATTTGATTAATTAAATTATTAGTTAATCTTTTTAAATATTTATACTTACATTGATTAATAATTTTGTTTGTTGCCTGATTATATTTGTGACTGATTTTCTTCTATGTACATGTTGCTTTACTTCTATTCCTTGTTGACCTAATCCAATGGAAGGGACTGTGTGTTGACTTATTGTTATTGTGCATGTCCCTTGCTTATCTGTCTTAGGTGTTCTTAGTTCTTAGAACCTGACAACTCGTAGTTCCACGAACTACGGACGCTCTGATTTCTCAAGTCCCTCTTGAGGATACGTAGGCACAAGATGCGATTTCTTGGCGAGCTCACTAACCACTAACTTCCTGTTAGCTTTCTCAATTTAGGATCTGAGTCTCCGTACTCACATTTAGGGTCCCTCCGTTGACATCCTTTATCCTTTATCCTAACCATAGGATTGGAGTCGCCGTGCTCTATTTAGTGTCCCGCCGTGGACATCTTCTCCCCGTTATCCTAACCTTAGGATTTGAGTCGCCGTACTCATGTCTAGCGTCCCGTCGTGGATATTTTCTACCATAACAATCTCAACTTAGATTCAGGAGTCGCCGCACTCCATGTAAGTACTTCCCTATGAATGCTTACATCCCCTTGGAACCTTGACCACAGTCAAGAGTTCCTCACCCCTTTTGAGGGGAACTACAAACACTCTGATTTCTCGATGAGAATACGTAGGCACAAGATGCGACGTCTTGGCGAGCCAACTTCACATTTTTCCAACCTTTTATTTCTCCCTCACTAACAACTAACTTCTTGTTAACCTTTTACAACTTAGAATTGGAGTCGCAGTTCTCTATTTAGTCGTCCCGCCGTGGATATTCCCCATGTTTACCTTTGCAACTTAGGCTTGGAGTCGTCATGCTCTATTTAGTCGTCCCGCCGTGGACATTCCCTTCTTTTCTGACTTAACTTTAGTTTAGAGTCGCTGCACTCTATGTAAGTGTCTCGCTGCAGAGATTTACTTTCCCTTTGGAATCTTGACCACAGTCAAGAGTTCCTCCCCCCTAACCAGGGGAACTACGGTTGCTCTATTTCCATTCCCGTCAGGATACGTAGGCACGAGATGTGATGTCTTTGCGAGCAAAATTTACCATACTTTTTATTACTTTAGATCTTTACCCTTAACACTTTTCCTTTAGCAAGAAAACTTTAGCAAACACAAATATTAACAAGAGGTTCCTGTAGAGTACTACAGATGTTTAGGATGTGAAACACCTTCCCTAGGTATAACCAACCCCCGAACCTTTAGATCTCTCTTTGCTTAGCTTTAAGCCTTGTTTTTTTGCTTTGCATTTTAATAGGTTTTTCTTTCTTTAAACCTTTCCTTTTTGGATAAATTAAAGTCCGGTTGTGAATTTAAGAATTAAAGATTCAAGTTAATCAATAGCTTGGTATCACGATTCTCACCGTAATAATATACAACAAGTGCAAAATGATTGGAAATAACAAAATAAGCTGAAACTAAGAAAAACTGAAAGAAAAAGTAACCAAAATATGTCTTCATAACCGATTATGCAAAATGTCGTAACCGATTACGAGCCCGATACCATTAATCCTTCAGTTTTTTTTAACTCTATAACCCGTTACGCAAAAACCCGTAACGTGTTACCACAACTGAAATGTCAAAAAACTAGTTTTCAACACACCACCTCATTTCAGTTGTTCCAAGTCCAGCATGCTCAAACTTTTCTTCAACCTTTTGAACACCTCATTTGTTACCCCTTGGTTAACAAAACTGCAACTTGGTCTTTGCTTCGACAATATCCTAATCGTAAGTTGCCTTCACTCACTAACTCCCTCAAATAATGAAATTTCATCTCTATGTGCTTGCTTCTTTCGTGTACAATCGAATCTTTACAAAGTTTATTATAGAAACATTATCAACTACAAGTGTAGTAGCCTCACCCTCATTTCTACCTAACTCCTTCAATAGATTCATGAGCCATATAGCTTGACACACACACACAACGAAGCTGCAATATACTCGGTCTCACAAGACGAGAGTGCTACCACCAGTTCCTTCTTCGAGCACCAAGATATTGGTGTCCTACCAAGCATAAAGATGTATCCAGCCATTGACTTTCTATCATCGTTATCACCACACCAATTGGAATCGGTGAAACCAAGTAAATTTTATTTTTGGCCCGTATCCAATGCGAGAAAGAGAATTCCATAACCAAGAGTTCCTTTAATGTATCTAAGGATTCTTTTGACTGCTGCCAAGTGAGACACCTTCAGTTTCTCCATGAATCTACTAGCAACCGACACTAAATGCCAAGTCCGCTCGCGTATTGCACAAATACCGCAATGATCCAATCAATCCCCTATATTGTGTTGGATCCACATCTTGCTCATCCTCACTCTTGGACAGCTGCAACCTTACTTCACATGGTGTAACGGCAGCATTGCAATGCTCCATTTCACACCTCTTCAAGTTCTCAAGAACATATGGAACTCTATGGCAAGGAAATACGTCATAATGCCAAGGCCCGTCATCTCAAACTCATCCATAAGGTAACTTTTGAACTTAGAGATACTCTTTTCACAGCTTTCGGTAATAAATAGATCATCCATATATAAGAAAAGAATGATCGCACCATCATTTGCATCCAATCTCACATAAACTCCCTGGTCAAACACACATCACTTGAAACCAATATTGTTAGTTCTATGGTTTTAGGATTGACAATAATTTTTCTAAAACATGGTTCACATAAAGATGTTGGGAGAAATATCCTAACATGTTGGTCTGTCAGCATTAAAGACAAATGTTGTGACAGATGTCGTGACATGTTGTACCAGAACATCAGTACAAACTGTAGTCTTATTCTTGATAGATTTGATTTAATTCTGTGAGATTTCTTTTGGATATATCTCACTTATTTTCGCAGGCCAAGAAGAATTAATCTGGAACATTTGATTTGATCTTCAACTGTTCATAAGTTTCTAAAATTGGATGTTGATGATTTGTTCCAAGATTTAAGGAAAATTTTCTGCATAATTGATGCAGCCCTCAGCGAATGGATCAAGTAATATCTGGGTGAAGATTTTGAAGCCCATGGACCGCTGAGGAGTATTTAAAGAGCAACCTAAACCTAATCTATTTATGACTTTCACTTTTGTAAAAAAATAAGGGGAAGTTTTAGAGTCTTAGATTTTGAGAGTCTTTTTGGTGTGACTTTGTAAGTCACCCATGTATCTTTTGATGCATTAAGGTAGACTGATTGTATATTGTTAATTGTTCACTCTAAATCTTTTAAGCAAGGGTGTATTGTTCTTAGTAGAAGCTTTTAAGCAAAACTAAATATTGTCTTGGAAGTGTGTCACTTCTATTTTAGGTTATTTTTGAATTGTCACTGGTTTATGACTCTTAGGAAGTGAGAGGGGTATATCATATCTAGAGGGTTTCTAGGTAGAAGTTGCACAAGGTAGTGACTAGGCTAGAAGTTATAATCAAGGGAGTTTAACTTTGAACTAATGCTATCATAGTGGATTTTCTTCCTGACTTGGATGCCCCCCAGATGTAGGGGATGTTCCACTGAAGATGTTGTAACATCTGTCTTGACATTATGTTAAGATATGAGGACATCAGTATTAACATGTGTTAGAGTGTGAAAATTTCAATTGGCATTAGAGCTGGCACCCTAGTCAGTTTTTGGGTGAGCTTTAGGGAAATTTTTTCTGGTACTGTATGATTATTGGAAGGCTAGATTTGTAGCTTTGTTGAGATTAATGGACATCAGCTATTGGAAATCTGTCACCAAAGGGTGTGTGTGGATTGTTCCTTGTGAGGAAGAGTATGGGTTGACTCTTGCTACTCTAAAAGATTTGAACTCTATATCTAATGGAGTTGATAAAAACATGGTCAGTTTGTTAAACACACGTGTGGTGGCTCTTGTAACTGCAAAAAACACCCGATAGAAAAATAGAAGAGTCACCACCGAATGTTATTTATCCTAACGGGAGAAATAAAACGATTGAAGAAAACCTCAAAAAGGGAGAAAACATGGTCATCGCAACCAAATCCTGGGTTGGGAGTCGATCATGTGAGAGGAAGGTATTAGCACCCCCTCGCGTCCGTTGTACTCAACGGGATCCACGCTTGTTGTCTAATTAAGGGGTGTGTTATCTAAAGCATATTTCTAAAGGAAACAAGAACAAAAAAAGAAAAAGGAGACTCGATAGGACTTCGTTGTCCTATGCCTACGTATTCCCTTGTGCAATGGGAAAGTCAGATTCAACGTAGTTCGGAAAACTACGGGTGAAAGAGAAGGTTGTTCGCCAAGACTTCGTCGTCTTGTGCCTACGTATCCTCATTCGAATGAGAATGAGGAAGTCAGAGCAATCGTAGTTTAACATACGAGTCGATACGTGTTTTTTATGAGCGATGTTAAGTTCATGTTACAACAGTTAGGGTCGATGCCTATTTGCGGTAGAATGGAAAAATAACATACTCTTTCTGAAAATGATTTGACAAACGATCCCGAAGGATGAAAGTGATTTGAATTTATTTGTGAGTTTTATACAGAATTGAATTGAATTTATTTAAAATGTGCATCACGCTAAAGTCTATGACATAGGATTGAATACTTCGCGCTAATGATCCAAACGTCTCGCGCGCAAAGTTCCCTAAGATGAGGTTAGAAATGCATCCGCTCATCTTTTTCCATGTGCTTAAGGCTTGTGGCTCACACTCCATATCATGTTTATTAAGTGTTTTGATTTTTTTTTAAAAGAGAAGAGAAAGAGACGCACAGAAGGTCTAAAGGGGAAACTAGGTCTTAACGTTGTCATGTAAAGTGGCCCTAAGGTCGGGATGCGAGGGGAAACTCTATCCTAATGTTAGCATGCAAAAGTGAACCTAAGGTTGAGGTTAAAAGGGACTAACCTAATGTTATCATGCATGGATTAACTCCTAACGTCTATCCTACTCCAAGCTTAATCAAAAATTAAGTTGGACTATGAGGCCTTAAGGAAGCATGCAAGAACAAAACGAAATAAGAAAAACAAATAAAAAATAGCAGCTACAACAACGCTTCAGCTTCAGAACAACAATAAAAACCCAACAAATAAGAACAACAATATTTAACAGCTCATGTTTCAGCATATAACAGGTGTAAAAAGCAGCAGGCAAAATGGATGCACAATTAACAGCATGTTAAAATCTAGAACAACAGGTGTGAAAAGTCATGCAGCATGTAGCATCAACATTGCAACGAAAGCATATGACAAGGTAAGGATCAATCATGAACATGCATTAACAATCAAGCACAAAACAAGTTTGATGTATAATTAAACATTCGACGAGACCATCATGCATATCTAACACCAATTAATCACGAACAATCATACGTTCACGGAATCAGAAACGAACATCAACGTGTAACATATCCAGCAAGATAATCCATCGAGAACCAACAATCAACATTACATAAACGAATATGCAAAATGATCATAATTCAAGAATGCAACACAACAATCATAGATATGCATCACAGAAAACCAAAAGCCGCGTGTCGAAGAAACACGAGCATGCTATCAAGGATGATGAAACAGGTCAAAAGCAGTCCACAAATATGTGTCATATCAATCCATGAGGTTTAAGGATGAAAAGGAACCCAAACAAGCTTGAAAATGCAAGAAAAAGACATCTTATCTCAGTGGTAATCGATTACCTATATGTGGATAATTGATTACCCACTTGAGAACTTCAAAAACACGTGAAAATGGGCAGGGTAATCGATTACCCAGATTGTGGTAATCGATTACCACTGAGACAGTGGCAAAATTTCAACTTCCAAAAAGCACTTTAAGCAGGAAACAACTTATCTAATCATCTAAATGAATAAGCAATCAATTATGCATGAAAATCATGTCAAATCACAACAATCAAACATCAATCGGATCCAACAAACACCAAAATCAATAATCCAAACAAGCAATGGATCAAATATCACCAAAAAGCCAAGGATCTACATTGTGAAATGTAAGATTAAGCAAAATCAAAGCTAGATCTAGAATTTACCAAGCTACAAATCTGAGGTTCGCTTTGGTGAGTGTTATTAAGCTGCAATTGACATATCCAAGAAAGAAATCCAAGGATCTATGAGCTATAGCAAGAAAACTTGAAGATCCAAGCAATAATTCATAAATAAGCTAAAGCTCTTCAAAAAGTAATTCCAACAACTTAATTCAAGATCCAAATGAGTTGCAAAACCAGAATTGAACCAAGGTTGATGATGCGATAGAGGTTTAGCTCAAGAATTCACAAATTGCAATGTACAATTTGTGAAGCTTTTGGCTATGGAGCTTTTGTGAGGGTTTTGGAATGAGAGAAAAGTTGAGAGAATTGAAGTGAGATGTGTAGAAATTTCAGAAAATGAGTGAAAATTATGAGAGGTTCGGAGGGAATTTGTTTAAATAATCCATAGGTTAGGAATCAAAATGTGGTTTAGAGTGCGGGTTAGTGTGAGGAATGGAAATTAGGAGTGGAATTAAGAATGGAAATATTTGAAATTTTGGAGGGAATGAAATTAGTTTGTGAAAATGAATCAAGTTTTGAACCAATTATAGATCCTTTTACTGATGCACATGGAAATCACACGACCAAAATGTAATCCAAATATTGCAGTGCTGAAAACTGAACAATTTGGGCAAATTTCGCCTATGGTAATCGATTACCAAGATTGTGGTAATCGATTACCACATTTAAAATTTCAAAAAATGGCGCCATAAGGAGGGAAACTTGAAGAATCTCCTGTTGCCACCTGTTCTAAGCATAGTTTGGCCTCTGAAACTTGTCTTTTGATATTGCGTCTGTATAATGCCTGAAATAAATTGTGAACTGTCTCCTGTGCTCAAAATGACCTGCTGAAAAAATATAATCGGATACTTGATCGCTGAACAAAATAAATGTTGAAGCCACTGATGCTTGCTGCTTAAAAACTTACATGAAAGAAAACTCTGAGCCCTAGAAACAACTTGATCTCATGTCCCAAGAAAACTGCTGAAAAAAATTACAATGGTAATGCAAAATGAACGAAACATAAGCCAGTTACTATTATAAATGAAAGGGAAAATTTTGGAGCGTTACAGCTGCCCCTATTCAATCGACTTAATCTGAAGATTTGAAGAGTGACGCCTCTCAGACATTCAAGATAGGAGGGGATTGAATACTAAAAATAACCAAGAAATTTTCAACTTGCAAAAGGGAGAGACGACTCCACTGGGGGATGAACTAAAAAGGTTATGATCAAGATCTACCGGGAAAATGAATCAATACAGACGAGTGATAACTTTAACCAGGAAGGACACACACGAGTGCCAAGGTCAATACATATGAGTATTGAAACAAGATAAGTGAATGCAAACAAGTGCTAACTACACTAGGGATATACACAGAGGAATATCGAAGGCCAATATAGACGGGTATTGAAAAGCAATGCAACAAACACGGACGAGTGTTAGAAATCAATGCGGATGAGTATAAAAGTAAATACGGACGAGTATGAGGGCAAACATGGACGAGTGTTGCAAGAGACCAATACAGACGAGTATTGAAAAGCAAAAATGAACACAAACAAGTGTTGAAGGTCAATGCGGACGAGTATTGAAACAAAATTGAATCAGACACGGACGAGTGTCGAGGATTAATACGAATGAATATTAAAAAACAATAAAGCAAACACGGACGAGTTTTTAGAAACAATATGGACGAGTATTAAAAAGGATAAAAAGGTAGCACAGACGAGTGCTTAAATCAATACGAACGAGTATTGAAATGAGATGAAATAAACACAGACGAGTGTTGAAGATCAATATGGACGAGCATTGGTGAGGCTAGAATAAACACGAACGAGTGTTGCTAAAATTCTGGCATAGCAAATCACAGATGTTTCAAGAGAAGTCGAGACATTTATCTCTGCATAACGTTCAAACAAAGGCAGAACCACGAACCTTCAAAAAAATTGTAGATTCATAAAACAATGTCGTGACAGATGTCCCAACATCATCAATGCATAAACTTCTAGTCAAGAGAGCAGATTAAGTAGAATATAACAGAATGATAAATAACATAGAATATGATGACCCAGTTCGGTAAACAACAACACCTACATCTGGGGGCTACAAGCCAGGAATGAATTCACTATTAGCATTATTAATTTAGAGCTAAACTCCCCCATTTACAACTCCTCACTTAATCCCTACCCAGTACAGTTCTATCTAGAAATCACCATCTAGATAAGAGAAACCTATTTTAATCTCTAAATAACAACCTGTGATACCCAACAGTTACTACATCCTGTAAGTGCATCATTATGATAAACAATCAGTCAAGACTTTTGATTGACAAAAAATTCATGGATTTGCTTCAAAGCTTCATCCAAGAACAATACACAATTCATTACCTCACGACTTTTGAATTTGTAAATCTATGTCTACCACAATGCATCAATCGATACAGAGGGTGACTTATAACACAAGAAAGTACACGACTTTAAAACCCTAAATCCTTATTTTATACTTTATAAAAGTATTAATAAGAATTCTTATTCTACCCTAACAACTTGGTCTTCCTTTTATAATCTTCAGTAGTCCATGGGCTTCAAAGTATTTGTTTAATTATTCCTTGATCCATGCCTTAAATCTTGGAACTAATATGCAAATATTCTGCTAAAACAGAATCCTGTACATCAGTAACAGACACGATGTCCTAACATCGTGTTGGGACATCTTGTCCAACACGTCCTCTTTCAGCAGAATTTTTCTTGTTGGAACATCTTGTACAAAAGCCTGTTTTACCAAAATTTGCTCAAATCTGCAGAGCCTTTAATCTCCCCCTTTTGACAATTTTGGCTAAAACTCCTTAGATAGAAAAAGAAATTCCGAAAGTCATTCAATTTCATCCAAGGAGTGGTGGTTATTATTGGCACACTTCTGAGGCTCCCCCTTTCTCTTGAAATTCCTAGCTATATGTTGGTGTACATGAGGAAGAGGATGTAGCACACTCCCTCTCAAACCTATACTTGCCATGGAGAGATAAATCTTCCTCTTAAGGGGCATAAGAGAAACCTTAAGGAGATCCAAAAAAAGCTTAAGATGAAGCAGATGTAGTATACATAACACAGAGTACATAAAGGATGCAAGTCAAGTCACAAGACATAACCTGCTTCATAACTTAGATCATAAGACACAAAGGAAGAACCTTAGACTCAGACAGGATGTTAGAACATCCCATCTAACATCCTTGCAAAACAACTACAGGAATGGACTTCACACCAACCAGAGTGTTAGTTGTGAGTTGTGTGGAAAAACACACAGCCGAGATGAATACACACCCATTCTCCCCATTTTTAGCCAAGAATTTGCAAAAGAAGCCAACACAGTTCTAGACCCACATGGTACTTACCCAAACTCGGACAAAACCCATGAAGACTCAACCCAACACAATAAACATACCTGAGAATCCAGAACTAGCGACCCCCTTTAAATACCCAGGTTGTTTCTCTAGGAATTAACGGTCCATAGAAGTTACCAATGAACAAATCAATGGAGAAATAAATTTAGGTAGGTAACTTCGCCATTAATGACCGTGCTGTAACACCCTTCTAAACCCCATGAAATATATATAAATAATCACAGTAATTATCATGCATCTCACAAAAGGGTGTCATATATAATTTCAAAATATCACACAAACACCTATCATGCTCAATAATACTTAAATAACTTCATGTTTTTCATACACTTTCACATTAGCATGTTTCGCTTCCGCGAAAATAAGGTGCCGGCAAAACAGAAGAGTCGCCACCTTTCGTTATTTATCCCTCGGAACGGGAAAGGAAACGATCGGAAAAATCTGACGAAAAGGAATAAGACAAGGTCGTTGCAACCGTTGTCTGGGTTCGGGAGTCGGTTACGCAAGGGGAAGGTATTAGCACCCCTCACGTCCGTCGTACTCGACGGGATCCACGCTTGTTGTGTTTACTGGATGAGTTAGTTTATCTATCTACCTATCAAGGCTGGCTTAAACAGAAAAGAAAATGACTCGGCAAAGCGTTGCACTTTATGCCTACGTATTCTCATCAGAGAATGAGAAATCAGAGTCAACGTAGTTCGACCTACGACGGGTTACGGGGAAGGTGGCTCGCCAATACATCAGTATTGTGCCTACGTACTCTCAACAGGTATGAGAGATCAGAGCTTACGTAGTTCGGGATAATACAGATTACGGGGATTCAGATTCATCTGTTTTATCGAGTAGGGTTAACAAATAGTTCCAGCAGTTAGGGACAAAGCCTGTTTGCGGTAGAACTAGGAGTTAACGACACTCTTTTCCTCAGAAAAGCTTCCTTTGAATTACGGGCCTACGGGGCAAAAAGGTTTGAAGTTTGTTTTCTGTCTTTTACGGAAGAACTGTTTTTTATTGTGTTTGTAATTTCAATCGCACTAAAGACTATGACCAGAGAGTGAATGCGTCGCATGTCACCCAAAGGGTGCCATACTAAACATCCAGACTGTTGAAAAGAAGCTCTCCAACAATCCTTTCTCAGATAGCTTAAGGCTCGTAACGTACGAAAGAAATCATTCATGATTACTGTATCTTAAGCTGTTTTGAGACGAGAAGAGAACGGGCTCAACTACGGGGAGACTATCAAGTCCTACTGTTGTCATGCCAAGGATTCATCCTATGGTTGAAGTTTGAAACAAGGATCTCCTAGAAGTTATCGTGCATAGGTTTCAACCTAAAGTTCTATCATCACTTCCTTATCAAAGGAAGTGAGAGTCCTATGGGATCATGTCAATGATAAACAGAAACAGATAAAGCATCAGCTTAAACAGTAAACAGTAAACGACTGTAAAATGCATGCCATGCAAGTGAGGGAGGAAATGTGTGTGGGGAAACAGCCTCCACAAGCTCATCTCAACCTCAAGCCAGAATGAATATGAGTAATCATACTGAGGAAATAATACAGTAGACTGCAATCATACAGAAGAAGTGAAATAAAATGGAATGCTATCAAGCAAAATAGAACACTTGGGCAAGGGAACTGGGCTCTACCGAATACCCGCAAGCAAAGCCATACAGTAAAAATACAAGCAGAGGGAGCAACTCAACCTCTAGTGCAATCATGCTCCTAGATTAAAGTCAGTCTAAATATGAACTTATTCTAATGCATCAAGCAAGTCAAACAAGGCACATCAACACAGAAAAGAAAACAGACAGGAAAGCAAATCAACAACTCTCTCAACTCCCAAGCTTCAACTCTTCTACCAGCAATTCAGTCTTCAGACTTCAATCACCCTTCAAGGCTATCATCTCTCATGACAAATATCAATTTGCTTCTCCAGGTTTCAACCCTTCAACATAAGTTTCAACTTAAACTTCACTTCTCCAAGCTTCCAGCTTTTCAATCAATTCCACCTTCAGGCTTTGCTCTTAACCACAAGCATCAATTTGATTCCTTCAGGCTCTCAAGTCTCAGTGTAAGTATCAACTCATCCTTTAGTCCTCAAGCCTCAGCTCCATTCTCAATCTCAAATGAATCCTTTTCATAAGTATTAACTCAGTCTTCAAGCTTCAGCTCTCTTACTTTACCAGTCTCAGCTTGGTCTTCTCTTCCTACAAACTTCAGCTTCTCAGAGTAATCTTTAATCACTTAGAAGTGTCAACTTCATCCTTCAATCCTTGCTCAAGCCTCAGCTCTTCATTCAATCTTTACTGGATCCTCAAGTATCAACCTGCTCTTCTTGCTCTTCAAGCTTCAGCTGCAATGGCAATGTTCAAGGAATCATCCTCTTCCATACCCTTCAATGAAGTCTTCATCTTCACACTCAAGCCCAACATCTCTCAAGATACTCAAACCAGAAGAAATCACTTAACTGGATAAGCTAGGATATTAAACTGCTTATTGACCCCCAAAGGAGGCCTATAAGGGTTTAACATCAGAAGAATGGTTCCCTCAAAAGTTCTACTTCCTAGGTACCATCACTTATCCCTCCTTTGGAGGGAGGTGAATACCATGGGAGGATTTTTAATCATTGGGAGGAATGGAAGCACAAGATGCTTTCCATGTTTGTGAAAGAAATCAATCTAACTACAAAGCTCTCCCTATGTCCTATCTCCTAATCTTCATCAAACACCTTCAGGCACCCACAAAATCCAAAGCTTCAAGCACCCTCAAGCAACTTCAAGCATCCTCACCTTGTCTTCAACTTGTCTTCAATCTCAATCAAAGGCAACCCAAGCACAAACCCTAATCTAAGGGAACTAAATGAGTTAAACTAGTTGAATTAGTCAATTAGGATCACCTAAAACCTAGCACTAAAGTTAGTCCTAACTAAAATACTAGAATCAATTGTAAAATCTTACAAAAATTAATATGGGAACCTAGGTCAATCATGACTCAATCACACTAGTTTCAAAGATCAAATCATCAAATTGGACCTAGAACTAAAATCTACATTCTAAGGTATCAACCTAAAACCCTAAAAAGGAAGTCTCTAAATATCAATCTAGAAAGCAAACCTATTTTCATTACAAAAATGTGAGAAAATTACTATGGGATAATACATGTCTAACCTAATCACACACAAAAAATTAGGCCAAGAATCATCACTATGAGATCAAACAAAATTCTACAAAAATATGCATCAAACATAAACATTTTAATATCAATTAAAATAAAAAATTCCAATTAAATCAGAAATTAAATGAAATGGAAATATTTTTTCTCTAAAAAATAATAGACTCAATCATGAGTAATATGCAAAAAGAATGGATTTGATTGGATTAATATTCAATTAGTTATGAATTTTACAAAAATCATGAATTAAATGAAAAAAATAATGAAAATCCACATAAAAGAATAAGGACACGGTGCAAATAGAAATCATTTTCAGTTAAAATCATGGGTTGGGTTTGCTGGGGGGTGTGGATAACACTCAGATTACTAAGCCCAAAACATCAAATAAGTGAAACGCATCGTTTCATTTGAAACTCTTCACAACTCATAATTAAAACACATCCGTTGGATTAGCTTCTAGTCAATGGTCAGACCAAGATCCAATGGTCTCGAGGTCGTCTTCAACCTTTCAAACCTCTGAGCTTTGCGCCCAGCTCCGGCCACCGCCGATGGAGCTCCGGTCGTCTTCCCCAACCCTAGTTCACTCTAGGAGCCTCCAATGAAAATGGTCAAAACATGAAACACACTCCAAATCTTGCTGTTGCACCCTAAAATTTGACCAACCGGGTCCCGTATCTGGCTCTATGTTTCGACGCATGACCGCATTCGCATCCGCATATCGCATACGATGCATTTTTTCAGTTGTTTTGATTTTATCGGGATCACAACCCTCGTCTCGCGTTTCAGGTGTTTTTTCAGTTTAGATAAGTAGAGTTGCATTTTTGGGAAGTCGTGCTATTCCCGGTGTTTTCAGCTCGCGCTGTTGTTTTTAGGGATATTTCGGTGTCAATTGATTTTTACCGGCTATTTTGTTACGCTCTCGCAGTGTTATTTGTGGTTTTGTACTATTTTCGTTCCTTTGGGAATTATTAGGATTTTATTAGATATTATTAGCATTTTCTAGAATTTAAGTAGTTTTTTTTAATATTTTTTAATAGGTTTTTAGACATTTTTAATTGATATTAGTATAGATTTAAATAGAATATTAATATAGGGTTTTTCTAGAAATTAATAGATTTTTTAATAGGTTTCTAGATATTAATTGGTTTTATTTTGTTTTAGATATTAAATAGGTTAAATAGATATTAACAGATTTTCTATTATTAGAATATTAATCCCTAGGTGTTTAGATTTAATTAGTATTGTTTAGTTAGAATTAATGTTTAGATTTAATTATAGTTAATTGGGTAGTTTTAATTGATTAGATTTTAATTAGTCAGCTTTAATTAGGCATTAGCTTTTTAATTAGTCTTAATCATCTTTTAATAGGGTCTTAATCCAGAGTCCATGTTAATTCCATTTAGTCCAATTTTCAGTCCATAGTCTTATTTTTTCGTTGGGCCCAGTTGAGTTTGTTTGGAGGCCCAGAGTTTCAGTCCAAAATCAATTGCCAGCACTATAAAGCTCCAGCACACGTGTTATCTTAGGGGGAAGCCACATCAATTTTTTACAATTCACCAGAAGAGGACACATCATTTTTCATCATCCTCTCCCACTGACACATCACGCTCCACTTTCCCCTCTTCCCACCACGTGGCCTTCATGCAGCACCCAACCACGCCACTTGTCTTCCCCAACCCTCGCCTGAGCCTCACCGGTTGCATGGCCGGCGGCCATGCAACCACCGTAACTCCCAATCGCCGGCCACCACCAACCAACTCCGGCAGCCGTAACCTCCTCCCTCCGCCGTAACCAACTTCGCCGGAGACCATTTTTTCCAGAAATTCATCTTCTTCTCCAATCATCTTCTTCTCCGATCCGATCTTCGTCATCAAGAATCTCGCCGGAAATGTCCAACTACCCGCCGGAAACTGCAAATGTTTTCCAGAATTTCATCAGACGCCTCAAACCTCCATCATCCCCCCAAGATCTTTTTCAAGAAATCCATAGATCTTCAACATTCAAACATCTCCATTAAACCCTCGCAGGACCATGACCATCCGTTTCCAGAAATTACCACAAACATCAAATAATTCGCCGGAAACTTCAAACATCCACCGAAAAACTCATCACCATCTTCATGTGTTAATCCTAGTTCGTTTTTCCAGTTTCACTTCAATATTCATCGCCTCATCAGAAAGTAACTCAGGATCCTCAGCCATCGCGTTCATCACCCGAGATTCGTGTTCATCCAATAGCACCATCACCTATCTTCATTGATTTCCGTCAAGATCCACGAAGAACAGCTTCATCCAGTTCATCCTCATTTCTTCTTCAGAGATCGCCGAAGATCTTCAATTTCGTTTATCAATCTTCATCAACTTTTAAACAAACCTTCAAGAACAAATAACAATGTTCGTCATCATCGTCTCCAGAAACATTCCTCAACTTCGTAATTCTTCAGCGAACCACATGCAAGCTCCGGATCAAACGTTTCCAGATTTGCAATAATCCTGTTGTCACCAGCGTGTTCGTGTTTTGTAGGTAGATGAGCGAATGAGAATTTATGAGAGGTGGATGATTTTTGGTTGAACGGAGGGGGAGGGATTTTGTGAGACTGACGAAGGCGGTGGAGTTAGAGAACAGACGGAGAGAGGTTGGGGAAGGTGATGCAGCGCAGGAAGGGAGAAAGGGAAGAGGAAATTAGGGTTTCAGAGGATGGAAGGAGAAGAGGGAGAAGGGGCCGTGTGAGGATTGGGCCAGGCCCAATCATTTTTCTGGTCCGTACACCCCTTCAATTTCCTATCCCCCCCTTCTGTGTGTGTGTTCGTGTGATATGGGCCAAGCCCAGTGAAGCTTTTCGGATTACACACCCCCCATTTCATTATTACACGCCCCCCTCCGTTTTTTGCAGCAACAGCTGTTGGGCTGGGCCCTTCTTTTGTGTTTTATTTTTCTGCAGGCTTGTATACTCCCCTGTACTCAGTTGTACCCCCGCCCCCTTTGTTTTTCTTTTATTATTTTTTCTTATCCTCACTTGTTTAGGTTTTTTTTATATGAAAAAATAAGAAAAGAATGTGAAAAAATATTGAAAAAAAAAGGAATTGAAAAAAAAAAGGAATTGAAAAATAAAAGGAAAAGAGAATAAAGAAAAGAATATATGAAAAGAGATATTGAAAAAAATAGAAATAAAAGAGAAGAGAGAAAATACATGAAAAAGATATATGGAGAAAAATATTAAAAAAAGAATAAGAGAATATTGAGAAAAGATATTGAAAAAATAAGAAGAAAAATACTTGAAAAAGAATATGTGAAAAACAAAGAAATAAAAAGATATTAGTTTATAGATTTTAATATTTCTTTTAGGATATATTTTTTTCTTCATAGAATTCTTTTTTACCTTTTAGATGTAGGTTTAGAAGTCCACTTGTTAGGGGACTATTTTCCATTTGATTTTTCGTGATGAATAGGATAGGGTTTTTAGGAGATTATTTTCCAGTGTTCAATCATTGTAACCCATTTTTCAGAATATTAATAAAACGAGATTTAAGCTGTGGTCCCGAAAGTAGCCAAACTACAGCTGCTCTGATTTCTCGTACCAGATGAGAATATGTAGGCATAGGATGCGATATCCTAGCGAGCACACTAACAACTAACCTTTTGTTCTCTCGCTGCTGTGCGATCGAGACTTTCCCGCTGACGACTGATTGTTATCCTTTTCTCTTGCCCGAGTGCATTTGAGACCAGACCGTAGTTTTTCCCGTAGGTTCCCGTACCTTTAAAACCAGATTAATTCCTCACTCCTGTGTGAGAACGCCCAGCCTAGCCGTAGTTAGCCTGAACTACGTAAGCTCTGATCTTCCATGCAGTGTGGAAGTACGTAGGCACAAGACGCGAAGTCTTGGCGAGCCAATTTCCCCGTAGTCCCAAACTACGTTGACTCTGACTTTCTCTCTTGAGAATACGTAGGCATAGAGTGCGACGCTCTATCGAGTCAATTCCCTTTCCGTTTAGATTTAGCAGCCGTAGATAGATTGTTTTGCATCCTTTAGACAACCCAAGCAAGCGTGGATCCCGTCGAGTACGACGGACGTGAGGGGTGCTAATACCTTCCCCTTACGTAACCGACTCCCGAATCCAGGTTTTGGTTGCGATGACCATACCTTTCCCGTTTTTTGCGAGGTTTACTTCGAGCGTTTCCTTTCCCTCCGTTGGGATAAATAACGCACGGTGGCGACTCTTCTGTCAGCCGGCGCCGATTTTCGCAGTAGCGACAGCTGGCGACTCTGCTGGGGACTGCGATAGTTCCCCATGCATGTGGGATCCAACATCCCCTAAGAGAGTCAATCCTAGCGCTTGTTTGCTTGTCTCTTGGGTGTTTATTTCTGTATTGCTATTAGTTGTTGCCGTTGTGCTGGGGAGGGTGATACTTTGAGTGATAGCCGGACCTGGGCTGCTTGAGTATGCATTTAGACGTAGTTGTGGAGATTAGTGGGCGAACCTGTTTGCTGAGCAGACAAGAGTTCCCCACGAAATTCACGCTCAGACGAGGTTCTCTCCGAGGTGCTTCTTTCCGGTCCTGAGGATCTGAGAGGAGTCCAGACGTGAGGATTGTCGACTCTGGGGACCGATCAATTGGAAGTCAGCTAAGTGAGGCCTCTTCATGAGATGACGATGCCACTCCTTCTGGGAATTGTATCATTCCTCATGAAAGTCTGTGACGCTGATGACCGCATAGGATGCCGTGCCTTAGGTCCATACCCGTGAGTGGGGGGTTTTTGCGTGAAACTTGACTTCCAGCCTACCCGTTATCTTGGCGTTCTCTTTTAGAGAGAACGTACTCCGTCAGCAGTACAACAGTACTCAGAGCGTGTTGTGGGGGTTGTGATCCCGTGTTTGCTGCATTGCATTGCATTTGCATAAACATCTTTGCATCATATTGCATAGCATTTCTCTAGCTGGCCAGAGCTCTTATCCAGCCGTTGTTTGATTTCAGAGGGTGATTCTCCGGGATTGTTCGAGGCAAGTGTGGATTGTCAGAAGACGACCAAGGGGTTGAAACGGATCAAGCAGAATCAAGCAGTGTCGTCAGTTGAGAGTTGCTGATAGTCATGTCAGGAAACGACTTCCAGATTGCTGATGCCTTGTCAGGCTTCATTATGACGACCAATCCTTTGTATGATTCCACGTCTGACGAAGGCTCTCCGCGAGTGAATAACCTTACTGCAGCTCAACTTGTGCAGACTTCTGTTAGAGGCCAAAATCTGCACCAACAGTTTGTCATCCCAAGTGAACGTTCTTCTTCTGATGCCGCGAATTATCAGAATGTTATTCCTGCTGGTTTGATCTCCCGAAGAGAAGTTCCGATAGTGAGGACTAATAATCCATTAGCTCTTGTGAAAGCTAAGAGGTTGCACGCATTGGAGGAACAAGTCAAAGCCCTGGAAGTTAAGAACGATGTTGGTCTCAATGCTTCAGATATGTGCTTGGTTTCTGACCTAGTGTTACCTCCTAAATTCAGAGCGCCGAAGTTTGAAAAGTATAAAGGAGATAGCTGTCCGAGGCTACATTTGGTGATGTTCTGCAGAAAAATGACTTCGTTTGTGCAAAACGACAAGTTGATGATTTACTGTTTTCAGGACAGTTTGATTGGGGCATCTCTACGTTGGTATATGCAGTTAGAGAAGGATCAGATTCGATCATGGGCGGATTTAGCCAGAGCTTTCCTGAAGCGGTATGATTACAATATGGACATAGCTCCCTTTCGCATGGAGTTGCAATCTTTGTCTATGGGGATCAATGAACCTTTCAAAAAGTATGCTCGGAGATGGAGGGATTTTGCTTCCAGAGTGGAACCACCGATCCCTGACCGAGAGTTAGCAGGCATGTTCGTAGACTCATTGCAAAGCCTGTACTTTGAGAGATTGCTTGGAGTTTCGCTGAACTTCTCCGAATTAGTGGGAGTTAGAGAACGTATTGAGAATGCTATAAAGATTGGAAAAATTCAGGTTGACTCAAGCGGTCAGGCTAGTGAAACTGAATCTCTTTACGGCTATCAGAATGAAGAGGGAGTTGTGATCAATGCAGTCATGCCAGATGTTGGGTATCCTCGAGATGAATTGGTGAAATCTGTTGGATCAGTATCTTCTATGCCTTGTTATGCTGGACCGACCACTGTGCCTGGGGCACCATATCAGGAGTCTTATGTCGCTTCCCTTGCAAATCAGCGAGCTCGTGGCCGAGGTTATCAGACTCAGCGTCAGAATCAGAACAGACCTTGTAGCAACTTGGAACGAAGGAATGGTCCTTCCCATCCAGTTCCTGTGCCGTACAGTCAGATTTTGCCACAGTTGGTCCAGAATTCTTTGGTGGAACCTAAAGCTCTCAAGCCCGTGCCAGAACCTTACCCTCCTGGGTACAATCCCCATGTTCAGTGTGGTTACCATGGCGGCTCTCCAGGGCATTCAACTGAAGATTATAAAGCGTTTCAGGCGAAGGTACAGTAGTTGATCGACCAGGATTGCATTTCCTTTCGAGAAGGATTTCTGTTTGTTCATACTAACCGCTCAGCTGTCTAAGCTCGTAGACTCGGAAAGTATTCCCCAGCAAAAGCCAGTGGTCCAGACAGGCAGGCGCCCTCAGCATTGGCAGTCCTCAGACCTTATATCATTTGCATTTGTAGTTTCTTTTCTGTTAGTTACTACCTACTTTTAAACATTGTTTGTTTCGAATGGTAATAATAATAAAGTGACTATGCATTTTTCTGAATTAATCATGTCGCTGTCGCTCATTTATTGCATTGCACTGACACTTGCATTTTATTCACTCCACTTTGTCACTGCGACTAGCAAAGACTGGAGGGAGGATGACGAAACTAAACTCATAACCGATGATCGTATGCTTTCAGATAAGACCTTGCCGATGACGTACAAGGCATTGTTTCAAATTCCCCAAACACTGGAGATATAAGGAGTTAGTCCCTTGTTAACCACTTCGAGCCAGGAAGTAGAAGTTTTTTCGGACTTTTAAAACCTCACATCTTAACCCGGGGCAGGGTAGTTGTCAGTTAGCTTGACCGAGCATTCAAGTCTTACAGAGGAGTGTTGTCTTTCGAGGACCAATCACATCGCATTTTTCCCCAGAGGTCGTACCTCGTCAACCACAGTGGTTAAACCTCACCAATCAGGAATGAGACAGTTACAGTCCTTTCGGAGCAATCAAGACAACCAGTGTCACACGACTTTGTTCCAAAAGAAAGAAAAAGAAAGCCCGCTAAGTGAAAAGAAAGAAAAAGCTAGAAAGCTAATACTTAGGCAAAAATCAGGGCATCCCGCTGGACTTCAAAAAAGGAAAAAATCGAAAAGAACTCAAAAGGAGTCAGTCCAGGCAAAAATTAGGGAATCAAAAGAACGAAAAAGAAAGGATATCAATAGAAATTTTTTCCCAGTAGAGTCACAAAGTCGTGTACACAGACACCGAAAGCGAAAAGGAGTAACTGTCACTCCGAAATTCCTGTGAGTTCCTTAATTGAGGTTCTTACCATTCAGCATACCTCTCGAAGAGGCGAGCGCTTGTGCCAGGTTAACTGAACCTTAGGAACGGAGATCATCACGTAGAAGGGGTGGGTACAAATCAAAATTTGAGCCAAATATCCTTTTTTTCACGAACCGTGAACCCGACCACGATACAACCCTTAAAAGACCTAATTGAGGTAGGGTTTATTCTGAAAGCTCATTACGATAAGGTTGAGTAACTTGACTCCTTCATGACTTGCTAGTCACATCCTTGTTGTATTTCTCACTGATCAAATCATCACTACGTTTGAACCCTGGTTTATTCGTCACTCACAACACGTAAATGAGTGACAGCACAAATTTTTTCAAAATCTGCATAAACACTGCATTAAGATTACCATTCGTGAATAGACAGTTTTAATTGCAGGTTAGTAGTTGGCATGAAGGAGATTCCAACAGGGAATAATAGAGCAGGGCTGAACAATTCAGTAGTCTGAACCAGAATGGCGTATGTTGAGAAACCCTGTGAATCAGGGGCATTGACTTCCAGTGAGTTCGGAATCAGTTAGTCTGAGGACAAGTCCCGAAGCTTCAGTTGATCAGGGGCAGTTTATTTGAGAAGCAGTTGATCAGAAATGAATCTTCTCGAGGGCCAATCAGGGGCAATTATACAGAACATGGAGATTTGAAAGCAGATACTTCAGGTGGATAATCAGATCAGGTTAAGTCGCTAGAACGCTCATTCAGGGGCAAGTCAATGCAGAGAATGTTGAAACCAACTGGGTTGACAATTGTTTGATTAAGGTTGAATCCTTTTGTCGTACAGATACCGGGGCAAGTAATCTCGAGGTCGTCTCGTAGCAAGCTGTTCAGAGCAATACTCCCAAAAGTTGGATTGGGGCAAGTTGAATTGTACTGGGGCAAGTTGTTCAAACCAGTCTGTTTATCCCCAGCCGGAGTTGAGTATCGGGGAATCGTGTCAGTACCCTTATCAAAAACCTTAACATTCCGAAAAAGGCCTTGCTGTAGTTGGATCATTGACCTGCAGTTTAAACCTGTTACGTGTCAGTAACCAGTCGTTTCCAAAGACCAGCTCTCATCTGACCCACCCTTCCGTAAACATCAGTTCCCGTCTGGTGTATGTTATTGTAAGCATCAGTTCCCGTCTGGTGTAGTTTATTGTAACCAGTTCTCGTCTGGTCACCATTTATTCAAGTGTTGTATCAGTTCTCGTCTGGTACATGTCATTGCAAAATCAATTTTCGTTCAATTTTCCTAATCTATTTTCCTATCAGTTCCCGTCTGGTAGTCTACTTTGAATGCTAGTTCTTGTCTAGTATTTTCCATATCTTCCACTGTGTACATAATCCATGTTTATCCTAAACCAGAAAAACAAAAACCTAAAAGGTATCTGACACAGTAATTCCTAATGACTCGCATGTTGTCATGTTTCCCCGATACGAAGCTCGACGGATACCAGTGCTCGGATTAATGTTTGAATTTCTGGTGGATGTTGTTATATCAGAATTACTCCTCTTCGGCAGATGAAAGTTGTGTATTATCGGAAGAGTTGAGATTGTATTGTTATCCCGTATCAGAGTAGGATCAGGAGTATCCTCAGCCGATTAAGATTGATATCCTTGATAGCAGGGGCATTTCTAGTAGCGTGCTGCGCGCAATCAACCCCAGTTTGGGTCAATTCCCACAGAGCACAATCAGTTGTCAATGGTTTGAAGAGAGCATCCTCAAGCAGAGTTGTTTTTTCTTTCTCCCCAAGCAGGGTTGCCTTTCCATTTCTCCAGCAGGACGGTTATCCCCAGCGGATTTGGTTTCCCTTTTTCAACATTTATTTTGCTGAGATGATTCTGTGATATCAGGTTACCTTCAGTGGAGTTGACGTTGCCTTCGACATTTATTTTGCCAAGTGGTTGTAGACCTGGTGTTCTCTGGCAGCTCGAGCCTGCATTTACATTTGCATATATCGGCATAGCATTTATACAAATACATATCATATCCATGACGTATGAGGCATTGCATTTACAGAACGCATATCATTTACACGCCATATAGGGCATTGCATCATTCTCAGACATATGCATTTCGAAGCATGGACCAGGTTGGTTGCCTCATTGGATTTCGAGTATGTTCCCCTGCAGAGTTGTGTGGTTAAGCTTCTCTTCTCCCCCAGCGGAGTGATTCTTCACATTTGGTTGTTACGTCGACACTGAAAAAAAAGATTGACATGTATCAGGTTTCTGAAGCTGCGTCCTGTTGACAGAATGGGTGCCGAGCAGTCGATTCAGAAGTTCCCCAAGAGAATTTTCCTCAAGTTCGTTGTGAACTGTGAGATGACAAGATTTGATCCCATAAGAGAGATGGGAATCAAGTTGTTTGCTTTCCGAAGCATTATTCCAATACTTGTGGCGTCGCACAGGTGATTGATGTTGAAAAGGAGAGAAAATTTTTATCAGATAATTGACCAGTTGTTGCCGTGACAACCAAACTTCAGTTTATTGGAGGCTATTCCTCAAGCAGTTTTGCAGTATATTCCCACGGTTGGCAAATTTCGGGGTTCCATTGGTATTCAACCGTCATCTACCTTTGAATGTTTGAAGGCTGAGCGCTCTTCACCCATTCAGGTCCAAGCCGCTTGAATAGGGGCAGCTGTTGCACCCTAAAATTTGACCAACCGGGTCCCGTATCTGGCCCTATGTTTCGACGCATGACCGCATTCGCATCCGCATATCGCATACGGTGCATTTTTTCAGTTGTTTTGATTTTATCGGGATCACAGCCCTCGTCTCGCGTTTCAGGTGTTTTTTCAGTTTAGATAAGTAGAGTTGCATTTTTGGGAAGTCGTGCTATTCCCGGTGTTTTCAGCTCGCGCTGTTGTTTTTAGGGATATTTCGGTGTCCATTGATTTTTACCGGCTATTTTGTTACGCTCTCGCAGTGTTATTTGTGGTTTTGTACTATTTTCGTTCCTTTGGGAATTATTAGGATTTTATTAGATATTATTAGCATTTTCTAGAATTTAAGTAGTTTTTTTTAATATTTTTTAATAGGTTTTTAGACATTTTTAATTGATATTAGTATAGATTTAAATAGAATATTAATATAGGGTTTTTCTAGAAATTAATAGATTTTTTAATAGGTTTCTAGATATTAATTGGTTTTATTTTGTTTTAGATATTAAATAGGTTAAATAGATATTAACAGATTTTCTATTATTAGAATATTAATCCCTAGGTGTTTAGATTTAATTAGTATTGTTTAGTTAGAATTAATGTTTAGATTTAATTATAGTTAATTGGGTAGTTTTAATTGATTAGATTTTAATTAGTCAGCTTTAATTAGGCATTAGCTTTTTAATTAGTCTTAATCATCTTTTAATAGGGTCTTAATCCAGAGTCCATGTTAATTCCATTTAGTCCAATTTTCAGTCCATAGTCTTATTTTTTCGTTGGGCCCAGTTGAGTTTGTTTGGAGGCCCAGAGTTTCAGTCCAAAATCAATTGCCAGCACTATAAAGCTCCAGCACACGTGTTATCTTAGGGGGAAGCCACATTAATTTTTTACAATTCACCAGAAGAGGACACATCATTTTTCATCATCCTCTCCCACTGACACATCACGCTCCACTTTCCCCTCTTCCCACCACGTGGCCTTCATGCAGCACCCAACCATGCCACTTGTCTTCCCCAACCCTCGCCTGAGCCTCACCGGTTGCATGGCCGGCGGCCATGCAACCACCGTAACTCCCAATCGCCGGCCACCACCAACCAACTCCGGCAGCCGTAACCTCCTCCCTCCGCCGTAACCAACTTCGCCGGAGACCATTTTTTCCAGAAATTCATCTTCTTCTCCAATCATCTTCTTCTCCGATCCGATCTTCGTCATCAAGAATCTCGCCGGAAATGTCCAACTACCCGCCGGAAACTGCAAATGTTTTCCAGAATTTCATCAGACGCCTCAAACCTCCATCATCCCCCCAAGATCTTCTTCAAGAAATCCATAGATCTTCAACATTCAAACATCTCCATTAAACCCTCGCAGGACCATGACCATCCGTTTCCAGAAATTACGACAAACATCAAATAATTCGCCGGAAACTTCAAACATCCACCGGAAAACTCATCACCATCTTCATGTGTTAATCCTAGTTCGTTTTTCCAGTTTCACTTCAATATTCATCGCCTCATCAGAAAGTAACTCAGGATCCTCAGCCATCGCGTTCATCACCCGAGATTCGTGTTCATCCAATAGCACCATCACCTATCTTCATTGATTTCCGTCAAGATCCACGAAGAACAGCTTCATCCAGTTCATCCTCATTTCTTCTTCAGAGATCGCCGAAGATCTTCAATTTCGTTTATCAATCTTCATCAACTTTTAAACAAACCTTCAAGAACTAATAACAATGTTCGTCATCATCGTCTCCAGAAACATTCCTCAACTTCGTAATTCTTCAGCGAACCACATGCAAGCTCCGGATCAAACGTTTCCAGATTTGCAATAATCCTGTTGTCACCAGCGTGTTCGTGTTTTATAGGTAGATGAGCGAATGAGAATTTATGAGAGGTGGATGATTTTTGGTTGAACGGAGGGGGAGGGATTTTGTGAGACTGACGAAGGCGGTGGAGTTAGAGAACAGACGGAGAGAGGTTGGGGAAGGTGATGCGGCGCAGGAAGGGAGAAAGGGAAGAGGAAATTAGGGTTTCAGAGGATGGAAGGAGAAGAGGGAGAAGGGGCCGTGTGAGGATTGGGCCAGGCCCAATCATTTTTCTGGTCCGTACACCCCTTCAATTTCCTATCCCCCCCTTCTGTGTGTGTGTTCGTGTGATATGGGCCAAGCCCAGTGAAGCTTTTCGGATTACACACCCCCCGTTTCATTATTACACGCCCCCCTCCGTTTTTTGCAGCAACAGCTGTTGGGCTGGGCCCTTCTTTTGTGTTTTATTTTTCTGCAGGCTTGTATACTCCCCTGTACTCAGTTGTACCCCCGCCCCCTTTGTTTTTCTTTTATTATTTTTTCTTATCCTCACTTGTTTAGGTTTTTTTTATATGAAAAAATAAGAAAAGAATGTGAAAAAATATTGAAAAAAAAAGGAATTGAAAAAAAAAGGAATTGAAAAATAAAAGGAAAAGAGAATAGAGAAAAGAATATATGAAAAGAGATATTGAAAAAAATAGAAATAAAAGAGAAGAGAGAAAATACATGAAAAAGATATATGGAGAAAAATATTAAAAAAAGAATAAGAGAATATTGAGAAAAGATATTGAAAAAATAAGAAGAAAAATACTTGAAAAAGAATATGTGAAAAACAAAGAAATAAAAAGATATTAGTTTATAGATTTTAATATTTCTTTTAGGATATATTTTTTTCTTCATAGAATTCTTTTTTACCTTTTAGATGTAGGTTTAGAAGTCCACTTGTTAGGGGACTATTTTCCATTTGATTTTTCGTGATGAATAGGATAGGGTTTTTAGGAGATTATTTTCCAGTGTTCAATCATTGTAACCCATTTTTCAGAATATTAATAAAACGAGATTTAAGCTGTGGTCCCGAAAGTAGCCGAACTACAGCTGCTCTGATTTCTCGTACCAGATGAGAATATGTAGGCATAGGATGCGATATCCTAGCGAGCACACTAACAACTAACCTTTTGTTCTCTCGCTGCTGTGCGATCGAGACTTTCCCGCTGACGACTGATTGTTATCCTTTTCTCTTGCCCGAGTGCATTTGAGACCAGACCGTAGTTTTTCCCGTAGGTTCCCGTACCTTTAAAACCAGATTAATTCCTCACTCCTGTGTGAGAACACCCAGCCTAGCCGTAGTTAGCCTGAACTACGTAAGCTCTGATCTTCCATGCAGTGTGGAAGTACGTAGGCACAAGACGCGAAGTCTTGGCGAGCCAATTTCCCCGTAGTCCCAAACTACGTTGACTCTGACTTTCTCTCTTGAGAATACGTAGGCATAGAGTGCGACGCTCTATCGAGTCAATTCCCTTTCCGTTTAGATTTAGCAGTCGTAGATAGATTGTTTTGCATCCTTTAGACAACCCAAGCAAGCGTGGATCCCGTCGAGTACGACGGACGTGAGGGGTGCTAATACCTTCCCCTTACGTAACCGACTCCCGAATCCAGGTTTTGGTTGCGATGACCATACCTTTCCCGTTTTTTGCGAGGTTTACTTCGAGCGTTTCCTTTCCCTCCGTTGGGATAAATAACGCACGGTGGCGACTCTTCTGTCAGCCGGCGCCGATTTTCGCAGTAGCGACAACTGGCGACTCTGCTGGGGATTGCGATAGTTCCCCATGCATGTGGGATCCAACATCCCCTAAGAGAGTCAATCCTAGCGCTTGTTTGCTTGTCTCTTGGGTGTTTATTTCTGTATTGCTATTAGCTGTTGCCGTTGTGCTGGGGAGGGTGATACTTTGAGTGATAGCCGGACCTGGGCTGCTTGAGTATGCATTTAGACGTAGTTGTGGAGATTAGTGGGCGAACCTGTTTGCTGAGCAGACAAGAGTTCCCCATGAAATTCACGCTCAGACGAGGTTCTCTCCGAGGTGCTTCTTTCCGGTCCTGAGGATCTGAGAGGAGTCCAGACGTGAGGATTGTCGACTCTGGGGACCGATCAATTGGAAGTCAGCTAAGTGAGGCCTCTTCATGAGATGACGATGCCACTCCTTCTGGGAATCGTATCATTCCTCATGAAAGTCTGTGACGCTGATGACCGCATAGGATGCCGTGCCTTAGGTCCATACCCGTGAGTGGGGGGTTTTTGCGTGAAACTTGACTTCCAGCCTACCCGTTATCTTGGCGTTCTCTTTTAGAGAGAACGTACTCCGTCAGCAGTACAGCAGTACTCAGAGCGTGTTGTGGGGGTTGTGATCCCGTGTTTGCTGCATTGCATTGCATTTGCATAAACATCTTTGCATCATATTGCATAGCATTTCTCTAGCTGGCCAGAGCTCTTATCCAGCCGTTTTTTGATTTCAGAGGGTGATTCTCAGGGATTGTTCGAGGCAAGTGTGGATTGTCAGAAGACGACCAAGGGGTTGAAACGGATCAAGCAGAATCAAGCAGTGTCGTCAGTTGAGAGTTGCTGATAGTCATGTCAGGAAACGACTTCCAGATTGCTGATGCCTTGTCAGGCTTCATTATGACGACCAATCCTTTGTATGATTCCACGTCTGACGAAGGCTCTCCGCGAGTGAATAACCTTACTGCAGCTCAACTTGTGCAGACTTCTGTTAGAGGCCAAAATCTGCACCAACAGTTTGTCATCCCAAGTGAACGTTCTTCTTCTGATGCCGCGAATTATCAGAATGTTATTCCTGCTGGTTTGATCTCCCGAAGAGAAGTTCCGATAGTGAGGACTAATAATCCATTAGCTCTTGTGAAAGCTAAGAGGTTGCACGCATTGGAGGAACAAGTCAAAGCCCTGGAAGTTAAGAACGATGTTGGTCTCAATGCTTCAGATATGTGCTTGGTTTCTGACCTAGTGTTACCTCCTAAATTCAGAGCGCCGAAGTTTGAAAAGTATAAAGGAGATAGCTGTCCGAGGCTACATTTGGTGATGTTCTGCAGAAAAATGACTTCGTTTGTGCAAAACGACAAGTTGATGATTTACTGTTTTCAGGACAGTTTGATTGGGGCATCTCTACGTTGGTATATGCAGTTAGAGAAGGATCAGATTCGATCATGGGCGGATTTAGCCAGAGCTTTCCTGAAGCGGTATGATTACAATATGGACATAGCTCCCTTTCGCATGGAGTTGCAATCTTTGTCTATGGGGATCAATGAACCTTTCAAAAAGTATGCTCGGAGATGGAGGGATTTTGCTTCCAGAGTGGAACCACCGATCCCTGACCGAGAGTTAGCAGGCATGTTCGTAGACTCATTGCAAAGCCTGTACTTTGAGAGATTGCTTGGAGTTTCGCTGAACTTCTCCGAATTAGTGGGAGTTAGAGAACGTATTGAGAATGCTATAAAGATTGGAAAAATTCAGGTTGACTCAAGCGGTCAGGCTAGTGAAACTGAATCTCTTTACGGCTATCAGAATGAAGAGGGAGTTGTGATCAATGCAGTCATGCCAGATGTTGGGTATCCTCGAGATGAATTGGTGAAATCTGTTGGATCAGTATCTTCTATGCCTTGTTATGCTGGACCGACCACTGTGCCTGGGGCACCATATCAGGAGTCTTATGTCGCTTCCCTTGCAAATCAGCGAGCTCGTGGCCGAGGTTATCAGACTCAGCGTCAGAATCAGAACAGACCTTGTAGCAACTTGGAACGAAGGAATGGTCCTTCCCATCCAGTTCCTGTGCCGTACAGTCAGATTTTGCCACAGTTGGTCCAGAATTCTTTGGTGGAACCTAAAGCTCTCAAGCCCGTGCCAGAACCTTACCCTCCTGGGTACAATCCCCATGTTCAGTGTGGTTACCATGGCGGCTCTCCAGGGCATTCAACTGAAGATTGTAAAGCGTTTCAGGCGAAGGTACAGTAGTTGATCGACCAGGATTGCATTTCCTTTCGAGAAGGATTTCTGTTTGTTCATACTAACCGCTCAGCTGTCTAAGCTCGTAGACTCGGAAAGTATTCCCCAGCAAAAGCCAGTGGTCCAGACAGGCAGGCGCCCTCAGCATTGGCAGTCCTCAGACCTTATATCATTTGCATTTGTAGTTTCTTTTCTGTTAGTTACTACCTACTTTTAAACATTGTTTGTTTCGAATGGTAATAATAATAAAGTGACTATGCATTTTTCTGAATTAATCATGTCGCTGTCGCTCATTTATTGCATTGCACTGACACTTGCATTTTATTCACTCCACTTTGTCACTGCGACTAGCAAAGACTGGAGGGAGGATGACGAAACTAAACTCATAACCGATGATCGTATGCTTTCAGATAAGACCTTGCCGATGACGTACAAGGCATTGTTTCAAATTCCCCAAACACTGGAGATATAAGGAGTTAGTCCCTTGTTAACCACTTCGAGCCAGGAAGTAGAAGTTTTTTCGGACTTTTAAAACCTCACATCTTAACCCGGGGCAGGGTAGTTGTCAGTTAGCTTGACCGAGCATTCAAGTCTTACAGAGGAGTGTTGTCTTTCGAGGACCAATCACATCGCATTTTTCCCCAGAGGTCGTACCTCGTCAACCACAGTGGTTAAACCTCACCAATCAGGAATGAGACAGTTACAGTCCTTTCGGAGCAATCAAGACAACCAGTGTCACACGACTTTGTTCCAAAAGAAAGAAAAAGAAAGCCCGCTAAGTGAAAAGAAAGAAAAAGCTAGAAAGCTAATACTTAGGCAAAAATCAGGGCATCCCGCTGGACTTCAAAAAAGGAAAAAATCGAAAAGAACTCAAAAGGAGTCAGTCCAGGCAAAAATTAGGGAATCAAAAGAACGAAAAAGAAAGGATATCAATAGAAATTTTTTCCCAGTAGAGTCACAAAGTCGTGTACACAGACACCGAAAGCGAAAAGGAGTAACTGTCACTCCGAAATTCCTGTGAGTTCCTTAATTGAGGTTCTTACCATTCAGCATACCTCTCGAAGAGGCGAGCGCTTGTGCCAGGTTAACTGAACCTTAGGAACGGAGATCATCACGTAGAAGGGGTGGGTACAAATCAAAATTTGAGCCAAATATCCTTTTTTTCACGAACCGTGAACCCGACCACGATACAACCCTTAAAAGACCTAATTGAGGTAGGGTTTATTCTGAAAGCTCATTACGATAAGGTTGAGTAACCTGACTCCTTCATGACTTGCTAGTCACATCCTTGTTGTATTTCTCACTGATCAAATCATCACTACGTTTGAACCCTGGTTTATTCGTCACTCACAACACGTAAATGAGTGACAGCACAAATTTTTTCAAAATCTGCATAAACACTGCATTAAGATTACCATTCGTGAATAGACAGTTTTAATTGCAGGTTAGTAGTTGGCATGAAGGAGATTCCAACAGGGAATAATAGAGCAGGGCTGAACAATTCAGTAGTCTGAACCAGAATGGCGTATGTTGAGAAACCCTGTGAATCAGGGGCATTGACTTCCAGTGAGTTCGGAATCAGTTAGTCTGAGGACAAGTCCCGAAGCTTCAGTTGATCAGGGGCAGTTTATTTGAGAAGCAGTTGATCAGAAATGAATCTTCTCGAGGGCCAATCAGGGGCAATTATACAGAACATGGAGATTTGAAAGCAGATACTTCAGGTGGATAATCAGATCAGGTTAAGTCGCTAGAACGCTCATTCAGGGGCAAGTCAATGCAGAGAATGTTGAAACCAACTGGGTTGACAATTGTTTGATTAAGGTTGAATCCTTTTGTCGTACAGATACCGGGGCAAGTAATCTCGAGGTCGTCTCGTAGCAAGCTGTTCAGAGCAATACTCCCAAAAGTTGGATTGGGGCAAGTTGAATTGTACTGGGGCAAGTTGTTCAAACCAGTCTGTTTATCCCCAGCCGGAGTTGAGTATCGGGGAATCGTGTCAGTACCCTTATCAAAAACCTTAACATTCCGAAAAAGGCCTTGCTGTAGTTGGATCATTGACCTGCAGTTTAAACCTGTTACGTGTCAGTAACCAGTCGTTTCCAAAGACCAGCTCTCATCTGACCCACCCTTCCGTAAACATCAGTTCCCGTCTGGTGTATGTTATTGTAAGCATCAGTTCCCGTCTGGTGTAGTTTATTGTAACCAGTTCTCGTCTGGTCACCATTTATTCAAGTGTTGTATCAGTTCTCGTCTGGTACATGTCATTGCAAAATCAATTTTCGTTCAATTTTCCTAATCTATTTTCCTATCAGTTCCCGTCTGGTAGTCTACTTTGAATGCTAGTTCTCGTCTAGTATTTTCCATATCTTCCACTGTGTACATAATCCATGTTTATCCTAAACCAGAAAAACAAAAACCTAAAAGGTATCTGACACAGTAATTCCTAATGACTCGCATGTTGTCATGTTTCCCCGATACGAAGCTCGACGGATACCAGTGCTCGGATTAATGTTTGAATTTCTGGTGGATGTTGTTATATCAGAATTACTCCTCTTCGGCAGATGAAAGTTGTGTATTATCGGAAGAGTTGAGATTGTATTGTTATCCCGTATCAGAGTAGGATCAGGAGTATCCTCAGCCGATTAAGATTGATATCCTTGATAGCAGGGGCATTTCCAGTAGCGTGCTGCGCGCAATCAACCCCAGTTTGGGTCAATTCCCACAGAGCACAATCAATTGTCAATGGTTTGAAGAGAGCATCCTCAAGCAGAGTTGTTTTTTCTTTCTCCCCAAGCAGGGTTGCCTTTCCATTTCTCCAGCAGGACGGTTATCCCCAGCGGATTTGGTTTCCCTTTTTCAACATTTATTTTGCTGAGATGATTCTGTGATATCAGGTTACCTTCAGTGGAGTTGACGTTGCCTTCGACATTTATTTTGCCAAGTGGTTGTAGACCTGGTGTTCTCTGGTAGCTCGAGCCTGCATTTACATTTGCATATATCGGCATAGCATTTATACAAATACATATCATATCCATGACGTATGAGGCATTGCATTTACAGAACGCATATCATTTACACGCCATATAGGGCATTGCATCATTCTCAGACATATGCATTTCGAAGCATGGACCAGGTTGGTTGCCTCATTGGATTTCGAGTATGTTCCCCTGCAGAGTTGTGTGGTTAAGCTTCTCTTCTACCCCAGCGGAGTGATTTTTCACATTTGGTTGTTACGTCGACACTGAAAAAAAAGATTGACATGTATCAGGTTTCTGAAGCTGCGTCCTGTTGACAGAATGGGTGCCGAGCAGTCGATTCAGAAGTTCCCCAAGAGAATTTTCCTCAAGTTCGTTGTGAACTGTGAGATGACAAGATTTGATCCCATAAGAGAGATGGGAATCAAGTTGTTTGCTTTCCGAAGCATTATTCCAATACTTGTGGCGTCGCACAGGTGATTGATGTTGAAAAGGAGAGAAAATTTTTATCAGATAATTGACCAGTTGTTGCCGTGACAACCAAACTTCAGTTTATTGGAGGCTATTCCTCAAGCAGTTTTGCAGTATATTCCCACGGTTGGCAAATTTCGGGGTTCCATTGGTATTCAACCGTCATCTACCTTTGAATGTTTGAAGGCTGAGCGCTCTTCACCCATTCAGGTCCAAGCCGCTTGAATAGGGGCAGCTGTTGCACCCTAAAATTTGACCAACCGGGTCCCGTATCTGGCCCTATGTTTCGACGCATGACCGCATTCGCATCCGCATATCGCATACGGTGCATTTTTTCAGTTGTTTTGATTTTATCGGGATCACAGCCCTCGTCTCGCGTTTCAGGTGTTTTTTCAGTTTAGATAAGTAGAGTTGCATTTTTGGGAAGTCATGCTATTCCCGGTGTTTTCAGCTCGCGCTGTTGTTTTTAGGGATATTTCGGTGTCCATTGATTTTTACCGGCTATTTTGTTACGCTCTCGCAGTGTTATTTGTGGTTTTGTACTATTTTCGTTCCTTTGGGAATTATTAGGATTTTATTAGATATTATTAGCATTTTCTAGAATTTAAGTAGTTTTTTTTAATATTTTTTAATAGGTTTTTAGACATTTTTAATTGATATTAGTATAGATTTAAATAGAATATTAATATAGGGTTTTTCTAGAAATTAATAGATTTTTTAATAGGTTTCTAGATATTAATTGGTTTTATTTTGTTTTAGATATTAAATAGGTTAAATAGATATTAACAGATTTTCTATTATTAGAATATTAATCCCTAGGTGTTTAGATTTAATTAGTATTGTTTAGTTAGAATTAATGTTTAGATTTAATTATAGTTAATTGGGTAGTTTTAATTGATTAGATTTTAATTAGTCAGCTTTAATTAGGCATTAGCTTTTTAATTAGTCTTAATCATCTTTTAATAGGGTCTTAATCCAGAGTCCATGTTAATTCCATTTAGTCCAATTTTCAGTCCATAGTCTTATTTTTTCGTTGGGCCCAGTTGAGTTTGTTTGGAGGCCCAGAGTTTCAGTCCAAAATCAATTGCCAGCACTATAAAGCTCCAGCACACGTGTTATCTTAGGGGGAAGCCACATCAATTTTTTACAATTCACCAGAAGAGGACACATCATTTTTCATCATCCTCTCCCACTGACACATCACGCTCCACTTTCCCCTCTTCCCACCACGTGGCCTTCATGCAGCACCCAACCACGCCACTTGTCTTCCCCAACCCTCGCCTGAGCCTCACCGGTTGCATGGCCGGCGACCATGCAACCACCGTAACTCCCAATCGCCGGCCACCACCAACCAACTCCGGCAGCCGTAACCTCCTCCCTCCGCCGTAACCAACTTCGCCGGAGACCATTTTTTCCAGAAATTCATCTTCTTCTCCAATCATCTTCTTCTCCGATCCGATCTTCGTCATCAAGAATCTCGCCGGAAATGTCCAACTACCCGCCGGAAACTGCAAATGTTTTCCAGAATTTCATCAGACGCCTCAAACCTCCATCATCCCCCCAAGATCTTCTTCAAGAAATCCATAGATCTTCAACATTCAAACATCTCCATTAAACCCTCGCAGGACCATGACCATCCGTTTCCAAAAATTACAACAAACATCAAATAATTCGCCGGAAACTTCAAACATCCACCGGAAAACTCATTACCATCTTCATGTGTTAATCCTAGTTCGTTTTTCCAGTTTCACTTCAATATTCATCGCCTCATCAGAAAGCAACTCAGGATCCTCAGCCATCGCGTTCATCACCCGAGATTTGTGTTCATCCAATAGCGCCATCACCTATCTTCATTGATTTCCGTCAAGATCCACGAAGAACAGCTTCATCCAGTTCATCCTCATTTCTTCTTCAGAGATCGCCGAAGATCTTCAATTTCGTTTATCAATCTTCATCAACTTTTAAACAAACCTTCAAGAACTAATAACAATGTTCGTCATCATCGTCTCCAGAAACATTCCTCAACTTCGTAATTCTTCAGCGAACCACATGCAAGCTCCGGATCAAACGTTTCCAGATTTGCAATAATCCTGTTGTCACCAGCGTGTTCGTGTTTTGTAGGTAGATGAGCGAATGAGAATTTATGAGAGGTGGATGATTTTTGGTTGAACGGAGGGGGAGGGATTTTGTGAGACTGACGAAGGCGGTGGAGTTAGAGAACAGACGGAGAGAGGTTGGGGAAGGTGATGCGGCGCAGGAAGGGAGAAAGGGAAGAGGAAATTAGGGTTTCAGAGGATGGAAGGAGAAGAGGGAGAAGGGGCCGTGTGAGGATTGGGCCAGGCCCAATCATTTTTCTGGTCCGTACACCCCTTCAATTTCCTATCCCCCCCTTCTGTGTGTGTGTTCGTGTGATATGGGCCAAGCCCAGTGAAGCTTTTCGGATTACACACCCCCCGTTTCATTATTACACGCCCCCTCCGTTTTTTGCAGCAACAGCTGTTGGGCTGGGCCCTTCTTTTATGTTTTATTTTTCTGCAGGCTTGTATACTCCCCTGTACTCAGTTGTACCCCCACCCCCTTTGTTTTTCTTTTATTATTTTTTCTTATCCTCACTTGTTTAGGTTTTTTTATATGAAAAAAATTAGAAAAGAATGTGAAAAAATATTGAAAAAAAAAGGAATTGAAAAATAAAAGGAAAAGAGAATAGAGAAAAGAATATATGAAAAGAGATATTGAAAAAAATAGAAATAAAAGAGAAGAGAGAAAATACATGAAAAAGATATATGGAGAAAAATATTAAAAAAAGAATAAGAGAATATTGAGAAAAGATATTGAAAAAATAAGAAGAAAAATACTTGAAAAAGAATATGTGAAAAACAAAGAAATAAAAAGATATTAGTTTATAGATTTTAATATTTCTTTTAGGATATATTTTTTTCTTCATAGAATTCTTTTTTACCTTTTAGATGTAGTTTAAAGATATTAGGGGACTATTTTCCATTTGATTTTTCGTGATGAATAGGATAGGGTTTTTAGGAGATTATTTTCCAGTGTTCAATCATTGTAACCCATTTTTCAGAATATTAATAAAACGAGATTTAAGCTGTGGTCCCGAAAGTAGCCGAACTACAGCTGCTCTGATTTCTCGTACCAGATGAGAATATGTAGGCATAGGATGCGATATCCTAGCGAGCACACTAACAACTAACCTTTTGTTCTCTCGCTGCTGTGCGATCGAGACTTTCCCGCTGACGACTGATTGTTATCCTTTTCTCTTGCCCGAGTGCATTTGAGACCAGACCGTAGTTTTTCCCGTAGGTTCCCGTACCTTTAAAACCAGATTAATTCCTCACTCCTGTGTGAGAACGCCCAGCCTAGCCATAGTTAGCCTGAACTACGTAAGCTCTGATCTTCCATGCAGTGTGGAAGTACGTAGGCACAAGACGCGAAGTCTTGGCGAGCCAATTTCCCCGTATGAAATCTCCACTTCAAGCTCTCAAATCTTCTGGACACGATCACTGAGCCTCCTCCTTGCTTCTGTATGCAAAAGATTCAATGGAAAATGCTTCAATCTTGAAACACGATGAAGAGTTGCAGGTGCTGAAAACCACTTGCTCCCACACGATCTAGCCACCAATTCTCCTTGGAAATGATCTGGAATCAACCCTTGATACTCAGGGAAGAAGAACCAATCAAGAAAATGGAAGGAAATAGAGGAAATTGATGAAACCGATTTCAATTGCAATCTATGAAAATTCAATTCCAAAATATGCTCAATCCTTCAATGATCACCAACCCTTGCCATGGATGCATTCTACTCAATATATAGGTGAAGTTTGGATGATCTAGAACCCTCTAGATCCTTCCAATGAGATTTTACACATCTCATGTCATGAGATTTTGGATCACTTATCATGCCATGCTCAATTCTGTTTGCAGCTTGAAATTCATCTCAATCTCCTTCAATTTCTCCCCTAGTGACAATTTGGAAGGGTTTAGCTTGCCAAGTTCCTTGCCCATGCCTCAATTCTAAGTTTTGCAAATGTTGCTTAATATGCAAATAACCATTTTCCAAAGCAAGTCCATGATTTAGACCTCAAATCAAAAATGTGGCTAAACCGTTGTCTTTAAAATGTTTTCTAGATTCAAAATGATATATTACATGCCATGGTTTGGATGTGTAGCTTGAAAATTTCAATTTCCAACTTTGACTTATTTAACTTATGCCTTCATTTTAGGTCATTTTTACCACTTTGAGCTACAAGCCTTTTCAACATCTCATGACCTCCTTACTAGCCTTAAAACATCATTTTAAGCAAGTTTGATGTTGAAGAGTTTTCGATTTGAAGCTTGGAAATAGGAGTTATGGCCTTATGCTTGAGATGACCTATAATCTCCAAATGACCAAAATGCCATTGACTTGTCAAAGCCATAACTTGAGTTCCACAAATCCTATCAAGGACTTCTAGTACTCTCTAGAAAGCTAAGAAGATAAGGAACAACATTCATGTTGACCAAAAGTTCATAGGAGTCACCCTTCTTGGGAAAAAGTTTGATGCAAGTTGGATGACTTTCAAGGCCCCAGATTCACATACCTCAGATGACCTGTAACTTGTCAAAGTCATAACTTGAGCTCTACAAATCCTATCAAGGACTTCTAGTACTCAAATTAAATCTAATAACAAGCTCTACAACATTCATGTTGGGGGAAAGATGAGATGATAATCACATCTTGAGCTAAACTGCCTTGAAGATAGGGGTCAAACTAGGGGATTTTACACTGTCAAGCCTTAGAAACCCTAGCTTGAAACTTCTCAAACTCTTCAATCATGATGAGTTGACCTTGGAATCATCCTTATAGAATCTCAATGTATCAATCCATGATCACATGGCTCTTGAATTAGGTCTCAACCTTGTTCAAATCATCAGTTGACCTAGGGTTGACCCAGTCAAACCCTAATTACACCACTCATGGTTGAGTCTTCTTATCCTTGCACAATGACCTGTCTAGGCCTCAAAGTGATCTTCAACACTTCTCATGAACTTTCTTAAGACCTCAAGTCCATCTTCATGACCTCAGAATCATCTGATGGCTTCCCACAACTCTCAAGTTAGGAGACCTACACACTTGGCTTCAACCACTCTCTCTGAGGATCTTTTAACTTCTCTGACAAGGATATCAACCCTTGAACACTTGAATAAGCTTCTTAGCTAGCTTCCTAGTCTCATATAGCTCTTGATTGGTAATCATACCTCTTGATCTCCTGCACATATGTCAATGAAATGCAAATGATAATGCTAATGTGAATGAAATGAAACATAAGCTAAGTAAAGAAATGTTGGTCAAATTTTAGGGTGCAACAGCCGCCCCTATTCAAACGGCTTGAACCTGACTGGGTGAGAAGCGAAGGCTATCAACCAATCAAGGTGCGAGACGATTGGATACCGACAAACCCGGAAATTTGCCAACTGCGCAAGTATACGGTACTCTGATGGGAACAAATCTTCAGAAACTGAAATACTAGCTGCACAACAACTAGCTGGAGAATTGGTCACGCGGTAACCGGTAATACACAGTCGATCATGCCGTTAGGCATCAAGATTCCTCGGGACTCATCAGGTCAACAATCAAGTTAATCATGCCGTCGGGCATTCAAAGAAATCTTTGGGCATCAGCCGGACTTCATCAGTAAGTCGGGAATAGAATTCTCGGTCAATCATGAACCAATTAGGGATATCCAAACTTCTACCATCAGGCACTCCGCCTCAGCTGAGAGACCTGCTTCTTCAATACGGTTGGACTTCAATCATCAAGTCTTCGAGGGAAGTTTCAACTTCGCTGTTCAGGAACCTGTTGGGGATGACGCATCTCCGCTGGGGATTCTGGAGGACTATCAAGTAGCTCTGCTTCGGGGATCCAGAAATCATTCTGGGTGAATCATCTCTGCTGAGGTCTTCAAGAATCGTCTTGAGCAACTAATTCCGAGGGGACTTCAAGAATCATCCTGAACTATGCTGGAGATTTTAGGAATCATCCTAAGCAAACACTCTGTCGGGAATTCTAAGCATCAACTTGAGCAACCAACTCTGGAGACTTCACTGGGGATTTTAAGAATCATCTTAAGCAACCGACTTTGCCGGGGGAGAATTCAAGAATCATCTCGAGCAACCGACCTGCGGAGGAACACCTGCAAAACAAGAACGGTAACGACCTAGCTCATGTTTCATATGCATATGCTTTGACAATGGCGCAATGCTCCACACGGTGGAAATGTTGCGCATTTAAGGTAAATGCTATGCAATCATGCAAAATGTTATGCAATCCTGCAAAATGCTGCGATTCCGTCAGCAAAATAAATGCAGAAGGGAGAATCCTCCTGTCAAGGAGAAAGAACCACTCTGATAGAGGAAGGAATCATCCTGCTGAGGAGGAAAAAAAAGGTCACGCCAATCTCAATCGAGCTCTATGGAGAAGTGGACTTCAGTTGACTGCTGTAGGGGAACGAAGCTCTACGAGAACCGGGACCTGCAGAGGAAAGCGATGTCAATCGCGGAAATAAACTGAACGGCCTTCACGGCTACTTCTCTGGAGATAACGGCTCCGGTGGGGAAACACGGCATCAGCTATTCAACACTCCACTGGGGAAAACCAATCATGGTCCCAACTGCTTCTAAGGACTCGGCTCTCTTGGGGATCTGCAAACTCGGTTGGGGAAGAAGGAATCATCCTGCTTACAGGGGAGAGTACAACTCTGTGGGGAATCTCGATTCCGCTGGAGACTTCAGTCTGGAACTATCAATTGCTGCATACTTTAGTGAACGACTCAGCTGGGGAGATGTCATTCCTTCGGGATGTACTTGGCTGAGGAGAGAATCTTCTCTGCCTGGGGACACATATCAATGCTTGACGATCTCCGGTTCGGACTCCATGGGGAGAGGATGCTGAATTTTGCTGGGCAAGGAGGAATCATCCTACTTGGGGACGTATACAGCGTACCGTCTGGAATATGCTACACCTGCAACAACACAAACAAACAGACAAGACACCCTTCTCAAAGGGACCTATCAAGGTTATCATCTTGTGACAATGTTTAAGTAATTCATTGTTTCAACAATCAGTGGCCTAGGCCAGTAAGTTTATGTATGCGCATTTTGTCAAAAACATCGGCGTTCTTTTTCGCAAACAAAACAGATAAATGCTAAACAGACAAATAGAATTGCTGAATAGTCTACATTTTATTAATAACGAACCCCTGAATGGGCAAAAATGTTTTACAACAGATGCAAGCTCCTGGAATGAGGAAGTCGCGCAACAATAAAACATAAATATACATCAGTACATACAAATGTCAGCAACGAGGCGTAGACGAACACCATGAGTTGATCCCTCTATGACCCACTCGACTTCGATACTTCTCCGACGCTTTAGCTTCAGAAGAGATTGATTCGGATAAACGGCCCTCAGGTCTTCCAAACCACTAAACAATGAAAGTCCACACGCGGAACGCAATCATTTGCTTTTTCAAATCCCTAACTTTTGCGTGAATCGCCCTTTGCGGGTTTTCAGTTCACCGGGATACCCTTTTTTGCCAAAGTCGCCCATCCGGGTTTTCGACTTTGCGGGTGTACATTTTTCTTTTATATCCCTAATTTTTACCCGAACCTTTTTCCTTTTTTATGGCTCGCCGGGATGCCCCATTTTTGCCTGGACTCTCTTTTTACTGTCCAGCGGGTCGCTTTCAAGCAAAGTATTTTTTAACTGCGTCCGCGTTCACCGGGGATGCAAAATCTTCACCATCCATCGTGGATAACAACAAAGCTCCTGCCGAGAAGACCTTGCTGACGACGTACGGACCTTCGTAATTAGGAGTCCACTTGCCCCGGTGATCGGAGTGTGGAGGAAGAATCTTCTTCAGGACGAGATCACCCGTCTGAAAGCTTCTAGGACGCACCTTCTTATCATAAGCTTTCTTCATTCGGCTCTGGTACAGATGACCATACGCAATCGATGTTAATCTCTTCTCGTCCATCAGGCTGAGTTGGTTCAGTCGGTTCTTAATCCATTCTGCCTCGTCGAGTTTCACATCAACCAAAACTCGCAAAGAAGGGATCTCCACTTCTAACGGTAGGACAACTTCCATACCATACACTAAGGAGAAAGGAGTTGCCCCGGTTGACGTACGTACCGTTGTACGATAACCGTGCAGTGCAAATGGCAGCATCTCGTGCCAATATTTGTAGGTCACAACCATCTTCTGAACAATCTTCTTTATGTTCTTATTGGCCGCTTCAACGGCGCCATTCATCTTCGGCCGATAAGGAGATGAGTTGTGGTGTTCAATCTTGAAACTCTGGCACAGCTCCTTCATCATCTTGTTATTCAGGTTCGAACCATTATCAGTAATGATCCGCTCGGGAATTCCGTAATGACAGATGATATCCCTCTTTATGAATTTGGCCACCACCTGCTTGGTCACATTAGCATACGAGGCTGCCTCCACCCACTTGGTGAAGTAGTCGATAGCTACTAGAATGAAGCGATGACCGTTAGATGCAGTGGGCTCGATCTTGCCTATCATGTCGATGCCCCACATGGAGAATGGCCACGGGGAGGACATGACATTTAACGGGCACGGCGGCACATGAACTTTATCAGCATAAATATGGCATTTATGACATCTCTTCGCGAATTTGAAGCAATCCGACTCCATCGTCAGCCAGTAATATCCTGCTCTCAGGATCTTTCTTGTCATAGCATGCCCGCCGGCGTGCGTACCAAATGTGCCTTCATGGACTTCTTCCATGAGCATACTCGCCTCTTTCTCATCTACACATCTGAGTAGCACGAGATCATGGTTTCTTTTATACAAAACTCCATCAGGATTGAGATAAAAATTTCCAGACAGTCTCCTCAGAGTCTTCTTATCCTGGGTTGACGCTTCCGCAGGATACTCCTTAGTCATAAGGAAGGTCTGGATGTCATGGAACCATGGCTTGCCGTCGGCGGCTTCCTTGATCGCAAAGATAAATGCAGGTCTATCAAGACGGGAAAGGACAATTCTTGGAGCTTCATTCCAAAAATTGACTTTATACATCGAAGCCAACGTGGCTAAGGCATCAGCCATCTAGTTCTCGGCCCTGGGCACATGATGGAGTTCCACTAGATCAAAGAACGGAAGCAGCCTTCTGGCATAGTTCATGTACGACACCAGATTCGATTGACGAGTCTCCCACTCCCCTTTAATCTGGTTGATCACAAGCGCCGAGTCACCATATACGTCTAGGTTCTTGATTCTCAAATCAATTGCCTCTTCTAGACCCATAATGCATGCTTCGTACTCCGCTTCATTATTGGTGACCGGAAACGTCAGTCTCGCAGTAAACGGGATGTGGGATCCGTGGGGAGTCGTGATGATCGCCCCGATGCCACTTCCATAGGAATTAACCGCCCCGTCAAATATCAATTTCCACTGGGATTTCCTATCTGGCCCCTCGTCGGGCAGCGGCTCATTGCAATCCTTCGCTTTGAGAAACATGATATCCTCATCAGGGAATTCAAATTTCATCGGCTGGTAATCCTCGATCGGCTGTTCGGCAAGGTAATCAGACAATACGCTGCCCTTGATGGCCTTCTGGGAAACGTACTGAATGTCATATTCCGTCAACACCATTTGCCATCTGGAAATCCTGCCTGAGAGCGCTTGCTTCTCGAAGACGTACTTGATCGGATCCATCTTCGAAATCAGCATAGTGGTGTGGTTGAGCATGTACTGTCGTAAACGTTTGGCAGCCCAGGCTAGTGCACAACACGTCTTCTCCAGCATTGAGTAACGAGATTCACAGTCTGTGAACTTTTTACTCAAATAGTAAATGGCATGCTCCTTTCTGCCCGTCTCGTCGTGCTGACCGAGAACACACCCCATACTATTCTCAAGAACTGTCAAGTACATGATTAAAGGCCGTCCAGCCACTGGGGGTATCAAGATTGGAGGTTCCTGCAGATACTGCTTTATCTTATCGAATGCCTTATGGCAATCCTCGTTCCAGGTAATCGCCTGATCTTTCTTTAATAGTTTGAACATCGGTTCACACGTGGCCGTGAGCTGAGAAATAAACCTTGCAATATAGTTTATTCTGCCCAGGAAGCCACAAACTTCTTTTTCTGTTTTTGGCACTGGCATTTCTTGTATCGCTTTAACCTTCGCAGGATCAACCTCGATGCCTCTTTCACTCACGATAAACCCCAGTAACTTTCCGGACCGTACTCCGAAAGTACACTTGTTAGGATTCAGCCTTAACCCGAACTTCCTAAGCCTCTCAAAAAGCTTCAGCAAATTGACCAGATGCCCCTCCTCCGTTTGGGACTTCGCAATCATGTCATCAACATAGACTTCAATCTCATGATGAATCATGTCATGAAACAAAGTAACCATTGCTCGTTGGTAAGTGACCCCTGCGTTCTTCAGACCGAAAGGCATTACCTTGTAGCAGAATGTTCCCCAGGGAGTGATAAACGTAGTTTTCTCCATGTCCTCCGGCGCCATCTTGATCTGATTGTAACCGGAGAAGCCATCCATGAATGAAAACACGGAGAACTGAGTTATGTTGTCGACCAACACATCGATATGAGGCAGCGGGAAATCGTCTTTAGGGCTCGCCCTGTTCAAATCCCGATAATCGACGCACATTCGTATCTTACCGTCCTTCTTCGGTACAGGCACTATGTTGGCGACCCATGGAGGGTAAGTAGTGACCGCTAAGAAGCCAGCGTCAAGCTGATTTTGCACTTCTTCTTTGATCTTAACGGCCATATCTGGTCGCGTCCTTCTAAGCTTCTGCTTAACGGGAGGACAATCTTCTTGCAGCGGCAAGTGGTGGACCACGATGTCAGTGTCAAGTCCGGGCATATCTTCGTATGACCAAGCAAAGACGTCACTATACTCTCTTAGCATCTCGACCAGCCTCTGCTTGACATCATTTTGCAATGCGGCCCCTATCCTGACGTTCCTGATGAGCTCTTCAGAACCCAGATTCACGATCTCAATCTCCTCTTCATGAGGCAGAATAATTTTCTCCTCTTATTTCAACAAGCGGGCCAACTCTTCAGGAAGGTCTTCGTATTCATCAATCTCTTCTTCGGCTTGATAGATCGGACAATCGAAGTCGAAGTGAGCCGTAGAAGGTCCAGAGTCGATGTCATCTGCTATGTGGATCCTGCAATAACAAGGGTTAAGTTTAAAACAACGATGTGCAGGTTAGCACAAACCCCATTGCCATTTTATTGTTTTTCAAAACAAATATAAAATAGGAATAACAGAGATCACAATATTTGAATACGAAGAAAACGCCTTTGATTTATTAACAAAATGCATGTACGTAATCCAACAAGGCCCTAACAATAAAACCACTATGCCCCGGGTAGGACATAGGGTTGTACAATGATTGGAAAAAGTAAATCATTACTCTTCGCTTGTCATCTGGATGATATCCTTGACGAACCAGTTGGTAAGGACCTCTCCTGGCTTGCTTGGCTGGATCCAAGAGTCGAGGTCACAGTCGCTATCTCCGCTGTCTTCAGACACTGCGTTGACGCTTTCGAAAATCACCCCGCCACTGGTAAACTGGATCGGCCCTTTACCTCGCGACGCACTGCTAGAAGAAGAAGCTTTAGCCCCAGGAGAATATCCCAACCCAAACTTATCTTGCTTGTTAGGTATCTCCAAAATTCGCCCCCAGCCTGGGGTAGATCCGGCTTGGACAACGGCCCGAGCTTCCTTGAAGGAGGAGAGAGTCATCTCTGGCTTTTCAGTGACTACAGGAGCTACGTCCTTCACTTTGATAGCTTCGAACGCTTGGCATAGAGTCTCATGGATTTCTCCATCCATCTCAACATACTTAAAGGACGACAAATGGCTCACCATTATGTCTTCCTCGCCACAAACAGTTACGATACTACCCCCGACAGCGTATTTGAGTTTCTGGTGCAACGTGGAGGTCACGGCACCAGCAACATGGACCCACGGCCGGCCCAAGAGACAGCTGTAGGCAGGCATGATGTCCATAATATAAAAGACCGCGTCGAACGTTTCCGGCCCGACTTGGATTGGCAGGGTCACCTCCCCGAAAACATGGCGTTTAGTCCCATCGAATGCCTTCATAACCAGATCACTGAGTGTGCAAATCACTCCGCGAGTATCCAACTTCATTAATGCCTTCTTCGGAAGAACATTAAGCGACGAACCCGTGTCTACCAGCACGTGCGACATAATCGTTCCCCTACACTCTATCGAGATGTGCAGGGCGCTATTGTGGTTCCTCCCTTTCGGCGTCAGCTCTAAGTCAGTGAACCCTAACCCATTTCCAGCATTCACGTGGGCTACGACCTCTTCTAGCTGATTTACCGATATTTCCCGCGGTACATATGCGGCGTTCAACACCTTCAGCAGCGCGTTGCGGTGTGCTTCAGAACACAGCAATAAGTTCAGGATGGAAATCTTTGAGGGTGTCTGATGGAGATGATCTACAATCTTGTAGTCACTCTTTTTAATCAACCGCATAAACTCCTCAGCGTCTTTAACAAGTAAGTCTTTTTCTACCCCACGAGGGATCTCTTCAACGACTTTACTTTTACCTTTATCAGCTGCATCAGCTCTGACTGCTCTATCCGCCACGACCTCTGGTGGTGCAAACACTCTTCCGCTGCGAGTAATACCACTGATTCCCGCAAGGTTCCCCACAGTCGACCCAAACGGTTCTAACTCCAACTTCTGTCTATTGCAGTAGACTTCAGCCCCATAATGCCATGGGACAGCATTAGTGCTTTCGAAGGGTATCGGCCCAGCTTTGGTGATGGTAATTGTGGGCGGCCTGAGTGCAGCAATAGTTATCGTCTGGCGAGGGATGGTGATGGTGGCAACCTCATCATCTTGCTTCAGCACTACCTCCCCTGATCCACATTCGGCCCTCTGGCTAAACTGTAAAATCCCTTCAGTCATCAGACTTTGAATTCCTTCTACCAACTGTTCACATCCATCAGAACGTGTGGCACAGTCCATACACAACTCTCCACAACCTGGAAAGAACCCTCTTTTCATCAACTTATCTTTAACGAAGCTAAGCGGCGTCTTCAGATCTCTGACGTCAGTCAGCAAATCCAAACTCTCGTCTTCGATAATGGCGTTTACTCCACCTCCCCTATGATTCGGCATAGGGTTCTTCGTGACATTTGGCACATTATCCGAGAAGTTGATGATCTTGGCATCCACCATGTCCTGCACCTTGTGCTTGAAGGCTTTGCAGTTCTCTATTGTGTGGCCTGGTGCCCCTGAGTGAAACTCACAAGTAGCGTTCGCGTCATAACCTGGCGGAGGTGCCCCTGTCAAGGGAGCCAAGGTTCTCTTCTGGATCAACTGTAGCTGAAGCAAAGTCTGTAATAGTTGCGCGTACGACATGGGGCGTCTCGAGGTGACGGCTCGACAGAGGTGCCCGATTCTGATACTTTCTGTATCCTTGTTGTTGTTGTTGCTGCTGCTGCTGTGGCTGTTGAACTGCCGGGATGGTTATGCTGGCCACCTGTTGGTGAGGGCCTTTACCCTTCCTTCGAGCGTTGGTCACAGCGCTCGTTTCTCCTTCTCGTCTTTTGTCAGCATAAGGTTTCTTTCCGCCTCCTCCAGCTGAGGATGACTCACCTTGAATATTTCCGAGTTTGATCCCATTTTCAATGTGCTCACCCGTGATAATAAGATCCGAGAAGGTTCCAGATATACCGCTGACCAACTTCTCATAGTAAACCCCTGGGAGGGTGGCTACGAACATCTGCACGAGCTCACGTTCAACCATCGGCGGCTGAACCCTGGCTGCCAACTCACGCCACCGCTGGGCGTATTCCTTAAACCCTTCATTGTTCCTTTGCGACAGATTCTGCAGTTGGACTCGGTTCAGGGCCAAGTCGCTATTGTATTGGTAGTGGTGCACAAATGCTTCAGCAAGATCCTTCCACGTGCGCACACTGGTAGGCTCCAGACTCATGTACCATTCGAGGGATGGCCCGGTAAGACTGTCTTGAAAGAAGTGCATCAGCAACTTCTCGTCCTAGGAATGAGCAGACATTTTTCTGTAATACGATCTCAGGTGGACGCGAGGGCAAGTGGTGCCCTTATACTTTTCAAAGTCAGGTACCTTGAACTTGGGAGGCACCTTGAAATCAGCAATCAGTCCCAACTTGGACATATCAACGCCCAGGGTGTTTTGGTTCTCGATATTTCTCATCTTATCCTCGAGTGCTTTGAACCTTAGACGTGCTTCAGCAGTCAGCTCCCCTTCAGCACCTCTCTGAGAGAACACATCGTCCTGACGATCTTCTAACCACGGTTGAGGCCCGAACAGATTCCCAACACCTGCATTGCCGTTGCCCAGCCCGATATTGACATTAGCTTCCAGACTCCCATTACCGACGCCCGTCGTATTGCCATTGAGTCCCATGTTAGCTATCACGTTGCCGTTGGCACTGCCATTCCCCCCGGTCACGGAGACACCATTCTGTGGAGTTTCAACTGGTGGAGGAGTAGGCACAGTCCCGCCATGAAGTACGCCATTGCTATCAACCCTTGAAATCAAAGGCTGAACCAAAGTTCTGAGCTGATCCTGGCCATTGGCGACCGCTCGCATGAGCTCCATGAAGCGATCCATTCTTTCGCGGAGTTCCTGAACATCAGTTTGCACTTGCTCCATGATCCTAGTTTGATTAGCTCTGGTCGGATAGCGGTCAATAGGTCTCTGATCAATCCTGGAACCACCTGAAACAACCTGGAAACACAAAAGGGTTAGGAAAAAACGACAAAGTGCTCGATATGCAAATGCTTTATGCAAATGCAAACGTGTGTCTGTGCGTTAGGGAGATCTCCCCCGATCCTAGTGCCTGTGCTGATAATAAGAAGTCCGAGTCCAATCATGGAAATAACAATCTCATATATAAAGAAATCCCATCAAGGCAGTACACAACATCAGCGAGTACAAGCAGAATCAACAGCGTGACCTCAGCCAACAAGCCTGGTGATGGTCAGCATACAACAACGATCGAAACAAAAGGAATACAAATAGTCAAGCACGGCCACGGGTGCGAAACTCTTCTAACAACCCCTTCGTTTCTGGATGATCAGGCCGAGCGAGCAACCCTTCGACGAGCAACTCTCTCTGCATAATGGTGTATTGAAGACCTTCAACCGAATCTTCCCATGCTCCTTCGCCGAAACAATCTTCTAGCTTCCGTTTCTTGGATTCAAACGTCAGTTTGCGCTCCTTTAGGTTAGCGAGAGCCCTGTTGAGCTGGCCTTCGACGGCGTATCTACGAGCGGTTTCTTCATCAAACCTCTTCTCACTAGCCTTCACCTGGGCTTCCAACTTGGAAATCTGTTGCATCAGCTTATCCTCCCGCTCTTTCCTGGTGGCTAGGGAGGCCTTCCAGTGCTGGTTGAACTTGGATATCCTCCGATACGCTTCGTCCAAGTGCTGCTTCTTCGTATCCAGTACGTCGTTGACGGCTTTGAAGTCTTGACCCATGTGTTCACGCTCAGCTATCTGCTTAGTCAAGTCTGTACCTAGCTGGCTCACCAGTTCTGTCTGCCTCTTGAAGGAATGAACGGCTTCGTTCCTCTCACTCCTGAGCTGCGCCAATTCTTTCTCCAGTTCCTCATTTGCCTGCTTCAATTCATCTCGCTCAGCTAACACCTGATTATGCTGCTGAAGGGGCACGATAGTAGGCTCTTCAATCATTGGAGGGCTTTCTGGCTTGGCAGGAGGAAATGGAATCCCTATAGCATCTGCTCTGGCTCTGATCTAAGTCACGTACGGAGGGTAGGCTTGATTATTACTTCTCCCCAGTAATGGTTTTCCCCTCTTACTGATACCATTCCAAGCGCGTTGAAGTTTAGATAACAGATCCCCCTCTAGAAGACCAGTGAGGTACAGAGATTCCTGCATCTCTTCCTCCTTCGGCAGAGCTCTCAAAGCATACGCGAACTGTTGGACCAGCAAAGACGGATTATAGTTTATACAACCCTTTCCTGCTTATCAGAGGCACGTTCGGAAACCCGCTGCAGCTGAAGATAATCTCAGTGCCCAACCTATCTCTGTCAAACCAGTCAACATCCTCCGCAGATAGATTCATCAAACGCTCGGACCACTCAGCTGTGGTTGCAGACGAAACAAAGGGACCCCTCTTGGGTAGATGACTATCAAGCCATTTATAAAACAGGGGCACACAGCACGAGACGTTCTTGCCCCTTCTGTTCTCGTTTTTGTAGTGGACGGAATGGTATACATCGCTTATTAAGGTAGGGACTGGATTCCCTGATGCAAGGATGTGAAATGCGTCGAGGTCTACAAAATCGGGCATATTGGGGAACAGAATAATGCCATATATGCACAGAGGGAGGATGGCGTTGAACACGACCCAACATCCGTCTTTGGCGCACTGCTGAGCCTTTCCCACTAAAAACTGCAAGGAGAACCCGGGAACCTTGTTCCAACTAGACAATACCAACTCGGAGGCGTCCAGATGAAGTGAAGGAGCTAAACCATCCAGATCGGCTCAGCATCCATATGAACAAAAGGCATCTGCCTCTTGATAGGCACACCTAACAAATCAGCGTATTCTTCCAGCGTGGGCGCGAGAACAAAATCCTGGAAAGTAAAGCATTTCAACGGAGGATCGTAGAACTGCAGCAGAGCGTGCAACCCATTCAACTCGAACGCAGAAGGTTTACGAACCAAACTGAGCAATTTGTCGTAGGACTTTCTGAACTCATCTCTCACAGAATCATCTGCTAAAGCAATCAAACCAGTCAGCTGAACCACATCAGGGGCAGGGAGCTTGTAAGCCACGGTCTTCCTCAGAGAACCCATAACAATACAATAGGAGGCAAGAAATCCTGGATCGGGGTAAACGGTACCTGCAACACAGACACACGTTAATGAAATGCAAATGAGTATGCAAAGCAATGTAAAATGCAATCATGCAGCAGGAGATCAAGGCAACTGTGCTGTGGAGATTCTGTATCAACAAAACCACGATAGTGCTCTGTCAAGAACAACCACTATCACTGATAAGAAGAAAACCCTGGTGTCGGACCACAAATCTGCTCTGTCAAGAACACACATACATATAAGACCGTAAATCTTCTTTGTCAAGAACAAACATCTGATAATAAGGACCTCTGACGCAGGACCAAAACTCTGCTCTGTCAAGAACACCCATCTGATAATAAGGACTTCTGACACAGGACCAAAAATCTTCCCTATCAAGAACAAACATCTGATAATAAGGACCTCTGATACAGGACCAAAAACTCTGCTCTGTCAAGAACAAACATCTAATAATAAGGACCTCTGATACAGGACCAAAAACTCTGCTATGTCAAGAACAAACATCTGATAATAAGGACCTCTGATACAGGACCAAAAACTTTGCTCTGTCAAGAACAAACATACATCTGCTGGTGGGATCATCTGATCCCAATCAGAAACCTGCTCTATCAAGAACAAATACACATCTAATGATAAGATCCTCTGATACCAATCAAAAATCTGCTCTATCAAGAACAAATACTCATCTGAATACAAGGTCCTCTGATACGGGACCAAAGCTCTGCTCTGTCAAGAACAATCATATGTCTGATAATGAGAACCTCCGGTACCAACAAAACTGATTCACTGTCAAGAAAACCAGGTAGTCTGAAGGTCAAAGTTTCCTGCAATAAACCCAACCCTGCTCACAGGTATGGACCTAAACTGACTCAAGTTCGGCATCCTATGCGTTCATCAGCGTCACAGACATTCAAGAGGGGTGATACGATACCCAGAAGGTGTGGCATCACCAGCTCATGAAGCGGCCTCACTCGGCTGAATCACAAATGATCGGTCCCCAGAGTCGACAATCCTCCAAACCAACAACCCCCTCAACCCAAAGGGTTGAAAAAGAAGTCAACCGGGAGAACCTCGTCTGAGCGTGGATTTCATGAGACACTAGTGCCTGCCAAGCAAGCACGCGCCCACTAATTTCCACAACTAATGCTATGTTCACTCAAGCCTGGGTCTGGCTTCTCACTCATCAGAATGCCCCTCCCACAACAACACAGATAATCATATCATACTGAAAATAAAGTGCGGGAAATAAAAATGCGATAAATAAACACAACCTAACAAGTAATCATACAAGCGCTAGGATTGACTCTCGCAGGGGACGTTGGATCCCCAAACTGACTCGCATACGGGACGTTGGATCCCAGGAAACTATCAAGTCCCCAGCAGAGTCGCCAGCTGTCGCTTCCGCGAAAATAAGGTGCCGACAAAATAGAAGAGTCGCCACCTTTCGTTATTTATCCCTCGGAACGGGAAAGGAAACGATCGGAAAAACCTGACGAAAAGGAATAAGATAAGGTCGTCGCAACCGTTGTCTGGGTTCGGGAGTCAGTTACGCAAGGGAAAGGTATTAGCACCCCTCACGTCCGTCGTACTCAACGGGATCCACGCTTGTTGTGTTTACTGGACGAGTTGGTTTATCTATCTACCTATCAAGGCTGGCTTAAACAGAAAAGAAAATTAATCGGCAAAGCGTCGCACTTTATGCCTACGTATTCTCATCAGAGAATGAGAAATCAGAGTCAACGTAGTTCGACCTACGACGGGTTACGGGGAAGGTGGCTCGCCAATACATCAGTATTGTGCCTACGTACTCTCAACAGGTATGAGAGATCAGAGCTTACGTAGTTCGGGATAATACGGATTACGGGGATTCATATTCATCTATTTTATCGAGTAGGGTTAACAAATAGTTCCAGCAGTTAGGGACAAAGGCTGTTTGTGGTAGAACTAGGAGTTAACGACACTCTTTTCTTCAAAAAAGCTTCCTTTGAATTATGGGCCCACGAGGCAAAAAGGTTTGAAGTTTGTTTTCTGTCTTTTACGGAAGAACTGTTTTTTATTGTGTTTGTAATTTCAATCGCACTAAAGACTATGACCAGAGAGTGAATGCGTCGCATGTCACCCAAAGGGTGCCATACTAAACATCCATACTGTTGAAAAGAAGCTCTCCAACAATCCTTTCTCAGATAGCTTAAGGCTCGTAACGTACGAAAGAAATCATTCATGATTACTGTATCTTAAGCTGTTTTGAGACGAGAAGAGAACGGGCTCAACTACGGGGAGACTATCAAGTCCTACTGTTGTCATGCCAAGGATTCATCCTATGGTTGAAGTTTGAAACAGGGATGTCCTGGAAGTTATCATGCATAGGTTTCAACCTAAAGTTCTATCATCACTTCCTTATTAGAGGAAGTGAGAGTCCTATGGGATCATGTCAATGATAAACAGAAACAGATAAAGCATCAGCTTAAACAGTAAACAGTAAACGACTGTAAAATGCATGCCATGCAAGTGAGGGAGGAAATGTGTGTGGGGCAACAGCCTCCACAAGCTCATCTCAACCTCAAGCCAGAATGAATATCAGTAATCATACTGAGGAAATAATACAGTAGACTGCAATCATACAGAAGAAGTGAAATAAAATGGAATGCTATCAAGCAAAATAGAACACTTGGGCAAGGGAGCTGGGCTCTACCGAATACCCGCAAGCAAAGCCATACAGTAAAAATACAAGCAGAGGGAGCAACTCAACCTCTAGTGCAATCATGCTCCTAGATTAAAGTCAGTCTAAATATGAACTTATTCTAATGCATCAAGCAAGTCAAACAAGGCACATCAGCACAGAAAAGAAAACAGACAGGAAAGCAGATCAACAACTCTCTCAACTCCTAAGCTTCAGCTCTTCTACCAGCAATTCAGTCTTCAGACTTCAATCACCCTTCAAGGCTATCATCTCTCATGACAAATATCAATTTGCTTCTCCAGGTTTCAACCCTTCAACATAAGTTTCAACTTAAACTTCACTTCTCCAAGCTTCCAGCTTTTCAGTCAATTCCACCTTCAGGCTTTGCTCTTAACCACAAGCATCAATTTGATTCCTTCAGGATCTCAAGTCTCAGTGTAAGTATCAACTCATCCTTTAGTCCTCAAGCCTCAGCTCCATTCTCAATCTCAAATGAATCCTTTTCATAAGTATTAACTCAGTCTTCAAGCTTCAGCTCTCTTACTTTACCAGTCTCAGCTTGGTCTTCTCTTCCTACAAACTTCAGCTTGTCAGAGTAATCTTTAATCACTTAGAAGTGTCAACTTCATCCTTCAATCCTTGCTCAAGCCTCAGCTCTTCATTCAATCTTTACTGGATCCTCAAGTATCAACCTGCTCTTCTTGCTCTTTAAGCTTCAGCTGCAATGGCAATGTTCAAGGAATCATCCTCTTCCATACCCTTCAATGAAGTCTTCATCTTCACACTCAAGCCCAACATCTCTCAAGATACTCAAACCAGAAGAAATCACTTAACTGGATAAGCTAGGATATTAAACTGCTTATTGACCCCCAAAGGAGGCCTATAAGGGTTTAACATCATAAGAATGGTTCCCTCAAAAGTTCTACTTCCTAGGTACCATAACTTATCCCTCCAAAGGAGGGAGGTGAATACCATGGGAGGACTTTTAATCATTGGGAGGAATGGAAGCACAAGATGCTTTCCATGTTTGTGAAAGAAATCAATCTAACTACAAAGCTCTCCCTATGTCCTATCTCCTAATCTTCATCAGACACCTTCAGGCACCCACAGAATCCAAAGCTTCAAGCACCCTCAAGCAACTTCAAGCATCCTCACCTTGTCTTCAACTTGTCTTCAATCTCAATCAAAGGCAACCCAAGCACAAACCCTAATCTAAGGGAACTAAATGAGTTAAACTAGTTGAATTAGTCAATTAGGATCACCTAAAACCTAGCACTAAAGTTACTCCTAACTAAAATACTATAATCAATTGTAAAATCCTACAAAAATTACTATGGGAACCTAGGTCAATCATGACTCTATCACATTAGTTTCAAAGATCAAATCATCAAATTGGACCTAGAACTAAAATCTACATTCTAAGGTATCAACCTAAAACCCTAAAAAGGAAGTCTCTAAATATCAATCTAGAAAGTAAACCTATTTTCATCACAAAAATGTGAGAAAATTACTATGGGATCATACATGTCTAACCTAATCACACACAGCCAAAAATCATCACTATGAGATCAAACAAAATTCTACAAAAATATGCATCAAACATAAACATTTTAATATCAATTAAAATAAAAAATTCCAATTAAATCAGAAATTAAATGAAATGGAAATATTTTTTCTCTACAAAATAATAGACTCAATCATGAGTAATATGCAAAAAGAATGGATTTGATTGGATTAATATTCAATTAGTTATGAATTTTACAAAAATCATGAATTAAATGAAAAAAATAATGAAAATCCACATAAAAGAATAAGGACACGGTGCAAATAGAAATCATTTTCAGTTAAAATCATGGGTTGGGCTTGCTGGGGGGTGTGGATAACACTCAGATTACTAAGCCCAAAACATTAAATAAGTGAAACGCATCGTTTCATTTGAAAATCTTCACAACTCAGAATTAAAACACATCCGTTGGATTAGCTTCTAGTCAATGGTCAGACCAAGATCTAATGGTCTTGAGGTCGTCTTCAATCTTTCAAACCTATGAGCTTCGCGCCCAGCTCCGGCCACCGCCGATGGAGCTCCGGTCGTCTTCCCCAACCCTAGTTCACTCTAGGAGCCTCCAATGCAAATGGTCAAAACATGAAACACACTCCAAATCTTGCCACGAACTCAATCATGCCATTAGTTTCTTCTGAAACCCCAAGAATCAACATCTCCCAATCTCAACCGAAAATGGTGATTCTCCTAATTTGTCTCTAATTTAACAATTAACCATCTGAAAACCATCCTAGGCCATTCTACAACTAATCTATCACCCTAATTCAACCTAATTCTACCTAAATCAAGCTAGGGGAAGAAGGTTACAAACCTGGAAATTCTTGAATAACAGATGCACGAAATCTCCACTTCAAGCTCTCAAATCTTCTGGACACGATCACTGAACCTCCTCCTTGCTTCTGTATGCAAAAGATTCAATGGAAAGTGCTTCAATCTTGAAACACGATGAAGAGTTGCAGGTGCTGAAAACCACTTGCTCCCACACGATCTAGCCACCAATTCTCCTTGGAAATGATCTGGAATCAACCCTTGATACTCAGGGAAGAAGAACCAATCAAGAAAATGGAAGGAAATGGAGGAAATTGATGAAACCGATTTCAATTGCAATCTATGAAAATTCAATTCCAAACTATGCTCAATCCTTCAATGATCACCAAACCTTGCCATGGATGCATTCTACTCAATATATAGGTGAAGTTTGGATGATCTAGAACCCTCTAGATCCTTCCAATGAGATTTTACACATCTCATGTCATGAGATTTTGGATCACTTATCATGCCATACTCAATTCTGTTTGCAGCTTGAAATTCATCTCAATCTCCTTCAATTTCTCCCCTAGTGACAATTTGGAAGGGTTTAGCTTGCCAAGTTCCTTGCCCATGCCTCAATTCTAAGTTTTGCAAATGTTGCTTAATATGCAAGTAACCATTTTCCAAAGCAAGTCCATGATTTAGACCTCAAATCAAAAATGTGGCTAAACCATTGTCTTTAAAATGTTTTCTAGAGTCAAAATGATATATTACATGCCATGGTTTGGATGTGTAGCTTGAAAATTTCAATTTCCAACTTTGACTTATTTAACTTATGCCTTCATTTTAGGTCATTTTTACCACTTTGAGCTACAAGCCTTTTCAACATCTCATGACCTCCTTACTAGCCTTAAAACATCATTTTAAGAAATTTTGATGTTGAAGATTTTTCCATTTGAAGCTTGGAAATAGGAGTTATGGCCTTATGCTTGAGATGACCTATAATCTCCAAATGACCAAAATGCCCTTGACTTGTCAAAGCCATAACTTGAGTTCCACAAATCCTATCAAGGACTTCTAGTACTCTCTAGAAAGCTAAAAAGATAAGGAACAACATTCATGTTGACCAAAAGTTCATAGGAGTCATCCTTCTTGGGCAAAAGTTTGATGCAAGTTGGGTGACTTTCAAGGCCCCAGATTCACATACCTCAGATGACCTGTAACTTGTCAAAGTCATAACATGAGCTCAACAAATCCTATCAAGGACTTCTAGTACTCAAATTAAATCTATGAACAAGCTCTACAACATTCATGTTGGGGGCAAGATGAGATGATAATCACATCTTGAGCTAAACTGCCTTGAAGATAGGGGTCAAACTAGGGGATTTTACACTGTCAAGCCTTAGAAACCCTAGCTTGAAACTTCTCAAACTCTTCAATCATGATGAGTTGACCTTGGAATCATCCTTATAGCATCTCAATGCATCAATCCATGATCACATGGCTCTTGAATTAGGTCTCAACCTTGTTCAAATCATCAGTTGACCTAGGGTTGACCTAGTCAAACCCTAATTACACCACTCATGGCTGAGTCTTCTTATCCTTGCACAATGACCTGTCTAGGCCTCAAAGTGATCTTCAACACTTCTCATGAACTTTCTCAAGACCTCAAGTCCATCTTCATGACCTCAGAATCATCTGATGGCTTCCCACAACTCTCAAGTTAGGAGACCTACACACTTGGCTTCAACCACTCTCTCTGAGGATCTTTTAACTTCTCTGACAAGGATATCAACCCTTGAACACTTGAATAAGCTTCTTAGCTAGCTTCCTAGTCTCATATAGCTCTTGATTGGTAATCATACCTCTTGATCTCCTGCACACATGTCAATGAAATGCAAATGATAATGCTAATGTGAATGAAATGAAACATAAGCTAAGTAAAGAAATGTTTGTCAAATTTTAGGGTGCAACAGCATGTAGCAGCGAATTTACTTTAATCGTAATAGATATAATGAAACTCTCATATTCATCTCATTCATAATCAATACTTAGGCTTAAAAGCCAATACTTCATATATTCAAAATAACAATAATAGAATGAAGTAGAGTACATAAAGTATCTCTCAGAATATGAAATCGAAACATTCCACAGTGTTACATAATCAAAGCATGACTCGACCCCAAATAATTAAAGACACAAATCAAGCTACTCCAACGGCTACCTCGCGCTAGAAGCAACTCTACTCCTTAGTACCTGAGCGATGTCGTATAAAACATCATTCCAACAGAAGGGTGAGAATTCACATAATTATTGAAATTATAAGATAATAATTAATTTAAGGCATACAAACATAATTACAATTATTCTCACACTTCAAAGTTTCATCAACAAAGTATCACTCAAGTAACCATACCACTCAAAAGTATATACACACAATCCATAATTTCACCAATTTCAACAATTCACATAGATACACATAATCTCATAGCACAAACATATACACAATGAGACTCAATACAAGACTCAATGCAACTCATGCCATGTGGTACCAACACTTGTCATTATTTTTTGATTTTTACATTAAACCGGGTCCGTTCCCTAGACCAATAACACATAAAAGCCCATTCCCTAAGCTGTCAAACCCCGCTCTAGGTTTGGGACAAGTCACTAGCTCCCACGAAACTAACAAACATTGCCTTCTGACACAAATGATGCATGTACAAATTCAACAATCATATGCAATTAAGATAATGCACAAATCTTAATATCCACCCATATCTTCAATAATTCATCACATTTGAATTACCACACAATTGCACATACACACATACTCATGAATTATAGCATTCTTACTCCAAACATCATCGCCAAAATTAGTAAGTAATTCACAAGTATCAATACAATTTCATCTCAATTCACAAATTACACGATACCGATTATACATAGAGTAATTGACTTATCATCAATAATTAACTCCACATTTACTAAGTAATAATCAATATCTAAATAAAATATCAATATCTAATAAATAATCAATATTTAATTAAATAATTAATTTTTAATAAATAATCAATATTTAAATAAATATACAAGAATATTCCAGAAATAAATAAATCTTCAATATTTTAATTAATTATTAGGTATTTAGTAAAACATTAAAGATGAAGGAGAAGGAAACTCATTGCAAGATTGTTTAATAGCTACAGGGAAAGTGGAAAGTAACATACATTGCCAAATGAAGCTTATCGGTTCAGAACTTTGAGAAATGGATAACACATTTATTTCCCACTTGTTTCTCTAATTAATGCTACATGATATAAAAGGAATGCTACAGTATTAAAGTGATAGGGAATACTACATTTCCTATCAAATTAGGCACATGAAGACTTCATTTCCTATTCAATACACACTATAAGAAAAAAGGAGATTTACGACACTTGAGTTGCGATAGTTATCACAAAACCATCCTTATTTCTGGATTGCGACGGTTGTAACGACAGTTAGGGTCAACTGTCGTAGATTTTTTACGACAGTTATCAAATTATCAAAAAACCGTCCTTATTCCTGGACTACGACAGTTCTCGCAACGGTTTGAGCCAATCGTCGCAAATTTTTTAGGCATGTTGTATTAAATAATGCGACAGTTACTAAAGAACTGCCCTCTTTTCACACTCGCGACAGTTAAGGTGAACTGTCGCAATTACTTTATCCAATCATAATCACTATTTTTTTTATTCCTTTAGTTTTCCAGTTTTTTCTTCATTTTTGTTTTCAAACCTTTTCAATTTTATTAATTAATTTAATAAATAATTATTATAACTATTATAATTTTTATGACAATGTAATTTAATATTTTTTTCTAAAATAATAATAAAATATTTTCTATTTTATTATATAGATAGTTAATTTTTATTAAAATTAATTTTGGTAACAATAACCGACCTTGCTCAAATTTTTGAATCGTGTTCCATCTCCCGTCATGTTTCGATATCACCTTTTTAATTCATGTGGCTATGTTTCTAGCTTCTACTCCATTTTTAATTTTCTTTCAGAATCGTAAACCTTGTACTTTAACCAAAGAAACTGAAACCATATTCCATTTACCAAAAATTGCAAAATGACCGTGTTTTATCCAACCTCAGAATCGTAAAGTCATTCTTCTCTCATATCTCATGCACAAAGATACTCAGCCTAGGTATGTTTTACCCGCGCTTTTATATTTTGTATTTCTCTGAAAATGTTTGTTTCGATTTGGGGATTTAGGGTTTACTCTTTTTAATGCCCATGGAATAATTTATTGGTTCATTTTCTTTTGATTTTGGGGTTTATGTTTTGTTCCTTTTATTCCCAAACTACTAATACTGCATATGTCTATTTCAGGAGGATTTTTTGGTTTAAGAGAAATGTTTCAGGCTATGATACTGATAGAAGTGGTGTAATGAATTTCAATGAACTCAAAGCTGGTCTAAGAAGATATGTGTAAAACCTTTTGTTTGATTTACTTTGAAAATAATGACCTATTGTTGCTTGTTTCTTTACTTCAATTTACATTGTCATCCATTTGTTTGTTTATGTATGTTGAGAGAAAGAAAGGGCTTGATGATGAGAAGAGTTTGGTTGAGAAGAGGTTGAAGGAGTTTGAGTTTGCAATGGAGTCCATTTTACAGCACCTGGAAGAGAGTAACAACGTGGAGAGTGGTGAAGATTTTGTTCCTGTGTTAAGGTTTGATGGAAATTTTGATTGGAAGAAGATTCACAGCCTTATTGTTAGGGAACTTCGGAGACTTGAAGAAGGATTGCCCATCTATGCTTATAGGCAGGAAATTCTTCAGCAAATACATCATCAACAAGTATCGTTCTATATGTGCATGAAAAAATCTTTTTTTTTTGTTGTTGTAATTCTTTCAACAAAAGATATCTTATATGCGCTTGAAAAATGTTTTTTTTAATTGTAATACGCTCAACAAAATATATCTTCTTATATGTAATTATCGGGTTATTGTGTCAAGTTAAAGGAAGAGATAAGTAAATATAAGAATGGTCATTAACAATGGTTATCTGATACTGAATTGCAAATTAAACTGATGATTGCAGGGATACAGTTGTATCTCAATACAGAAATTGTAAGTGCAGACCTTGCTGCAAAATTTCTGAAAAGTGCAAAAGGAGAACACTTTGATTACCAGACTTTGGTTATCGCAACAGGCTCAGCTGTAAGGCTTCTTGTTAATATTATAGATGTTCCACATTGCGTGTACATATTTCACACCCGTTTAGTGCAAACTAATATTAATACTAATAATTTTGTTTCACAGGTTATAAAGTTGTCAGATTTCGGTGTAGGAGGAGCTGGTGCCAAAAATATATTTTACTTGAGGGAGGTTGATGATGCTGACAAATTGTACGAGGCAATCAAAGCAAAGAAGAATGGAAAAGCTGTGGTTGTTGGAGGAGGATACATTGGAGTTGAGTGCAGTTTTGAAACTCAATAATGTTGATGTTACCATGGTCTACCCAGAACCTTGGTGTAGTAAGTGGACATTTATAAATGTTTCTTGTTACATCTCTCACTCACATTGATCTGTGCATACTAAATTTTTAAACTAATCTTTTTAAAACCAATATTGCAGTGCCAAGACTTTTTACTTCTGAAATTGCTTCTTTCTATGAGGGATATTATGCCAATAAAGGTATCAATATCATTAAAGGGACAGTTGCTATTGGATTCACTTCTAACTCCGATGGAGAGGTATGGTTGCATGTGATCTTGGAATACTGTCATGTAATGGTGTTTTAAAATTCTTAATCAAATTTAACTTGACTTTCATGCATCTTTCAGGTAAAAGAAGTCAAACTAAAGGATGGTAGGGTCTTGGAAGCAAATATTGTTGTTGTTGGTGTTGCAGGAAGGCCTCTAATATCCTTATTCAAAGGGCAGGATGATGAGCAGAATGGTGGAATCAAGGTTAGTGATTCCATATCCAGAGGCTTGTATCAAGCTTTAGTAAACCCTTTAAGTTGTGATTAATTAATCTTAATATCGATATCAATCAATGATAGCATTTGTTGTGGTTGCATACTGATTCCTTCTTCAAAACAAGTGTTCTTGATGTATATGTCGTTGGAGATGTTGCTACCTTCCCTTTGAAATTGTACAATGACGTGAGAAGAGTTGAACACGTTGATCATGCTCGTAAATCAGCCGAGCAGGCTGCAAAGGTAATCAACTTCCCTACAGATTTATGCTTCTCCAATTATGCACAACACATGTATCATTTTCCTTGATGTACCCCCTTGGTCCGACACCTAGTTTTGAAATCACTTTGTTTCCTGATTTTGTTATAATATTTTTCATACAGGCCATCATTGCAGCAGATGCAGGAAAATCAGTTGAAGAGTATGATTACCTTCCATACTTTTATTCCCGTTCTTATGGAACACATTGCATACTATTTCATCCACCATCTCTATCTTTCTCTGCTTTTCTTGGGGTATGATATTTATTAGTCTTGTTGTCAACCGGTCCACTTTTTAAACAATAGAATGAAAGCTTTACTCTGTTTATCATACAAAAATATCCAGAAAACTATATGGATATTTATTTCATTTCGCTCCATCTAATCCATCCCATTCTACCCCACCACTAAATACATAATTAAACATAGACTAATTTTTTGTATACCAATATCTTAATATTATGATGTGGTAAATATGCATTTTACATTTAACTATTTTTGACATGCACAAATCTTTCCACTATCAATTAACATTGTTATTGGATAATGTTACAGGCTCTGAAGCCATGTTTGCAGATCTTTGCTACTTTTCTGTTGGAGCAGTTCAGGTAATGAATCATCTATCATGGCTTCTGGTTAGACTTCATTTATTTCTTTGGTCATATCAAATTATACATTGATGAAACTGATGCTAGTTTGTTTGCAGCTCACATTTGTGTTCCTTGTTTTGTCGTGCCTACTATTGGGTTATTTGGGTCAAGCTGCATACCTTATGGAACACCATGTTGATGCTGGCGAGGCCTTTTTTTTTTCTATTCCAAGTAGGTGTCAGTGTGTGTATATTTGTGTTTTGCATTCCTTACAATGTCTCTACACTTCACATAAGCTTTGGTGTAATACTATTCTTTGTCTATAGGTGGTGTATTCTGGCCAACTTTTCTCATTGCTAATATTGTTGCACTTATTGCAAGTAGGACTATGACAACAACTACATTTTCTTGCATAAAACAGTCAACCGCTCTTGGTTATTTCCCGGGTCTTAAAAAAATTCACACATCTCGGAAGTTTATGGGTTAAATCTACATTCATGTTATAAACTGGTTCCTGTTGGCTATTTCTGTGGTGTTTGTCTGCTCTATATCCAACATTGATGAGATTGGAAATGTATGTGATGCCATAAGTTTAGTGGGATTGACTATGTAGAATAGGTTCTTGCGAAACTTATGGTACTGCTATTAATTGGAAAACACTAAGATTCACTCTTAATATTTCTCTTTGGATGCCGTTGACTATAGTGGAAGAATAGTAATAATGGAGGCAAGACAGAGCCTTGTTTAAGAGGACCCAATTCTTTGGTTCTACCTTCAATATTGTTGTAATATATCATATATATTATTAACATAACATAAAAGAGTATTTGTTTTCAGCCTATTCCTTTGTCATCTTTCAGACATTGCTGAACTAGCGGTAATGATGATGACCACCATTTTAGTCACTCTCGGTATGTTTCTTATATGGCAGATGCACATCATCGTAGTGCTGAGTTTCCTGGTAGTATTCTTGGGTTTGGAGTTGGTTTTCTTTTCATCCGTTTTGTGGGGAATAACAGATGGAAGTTGGATTATATTGGTCTTTGCTGCAATAATGTTTTTTATAATGTTTGTCTGGAACTATGGAAGCAAGCTCAAGTATGAAACTGAAGTCAAGAAAAAGCTGTTGACGGATTTAATGCGAGAATTGGGCTGCAATCTTGGGACAATACGAGCTCTTGGAATTGGTCTACTTTATAATGTGTTGGTCAAAGGAATTCTAGGAATTTTGGGGCATTTTCTAACTACACTTCCAACAATACACTCCACGGTTATATTTGTGAGTATCAAGTTTGTTCCGGTTGCTATGGTGCCTCAAAATGAAAGGTTTCTATTTCGACGAGTCTGCTAGAGAAGCTATCATTTATTTTGTTGTATTGCCAGGTAACAAGTGCTACAAGTCCATAATACTTCTTAGTAACATACTAAAAATGCTATAGCTTCAAATAAATATCTCAAAGGAATAAGTTAGTGATGTAATATTGGGAAAGTTTGCAGATATATTAGCCATTCTTTTGGGTAGTCTGTTAGCTCATGAAAATACAGTATTTTTTATGAGACTATCATGTTTAGTAATTTTCTCAGTACTTTCCTTGTCATTAAAATATTTTGTTATCTTATATGTCTGATCTGAACATTTATAATATCGACAGTTATGGTTACAAAGATGTTCACAAAGAAAATCACCAAGCTTTTGAACAGCTTTTAATGGAGAGTTTAGAGAAGTTTATATGCCGTGAGGAAAGAAGCTCATTTGTTCCAGGTGATGATGAAACATGGTGGGTGAAGAAGAGTTTGAAATCCTCAGAACCTCTCAAAGTTGACCAGCCACAAAAGACAACCAAGCAGGCTACTAAGAATCGTCAGAAGAATGTGCGTAAAATGAGTCTTGCTCAATTGGCAGTTCTAGAATTGAGGGTAATCAAGAGGCATCAACTAGTCATATGTGTGATAACAAGGTAAGCTGCCCTTACCATAGAAATGCTGTAGAAGGAGATGCTCCAAAGTCTGTGGATAGCATAAGGACAAGTAACTATAGGGATATTGTTTATTGTGTGAATATCATGAAGATTGATAATTGTCATTAATGTAACCTACAATAGTGTATTCTGAATCCTATACTGAGTGCAGTTTTTTTTTTAAATATTTGTAACTTTCGATGGTTCAAACCACCACAATGTACCATAGATTTTTTTTTAAAATATTTGCAAATTGCGGCGGTTCAAACCGCCACAATATACCATAGATATTTTTTAAAACATATATGCAACTTAAGACGGTTGAGAACCGTCACAATATGGAGATTACGACAGTTAGCTACCTTCGTGAAAATAACAACGGTTTGTACGACAGTTTTCACAACCGTCGCAATACGGCCTTGCGACGCACGTTTCTGTGACGGGATTGAAACCAACTTACAAATTGCGACGGTTAAAACCGTTGTAATCTATCAAAATGAACCGTGACAATTTGCCAATTGCAATATCCAGCATCCTTGGATCTTTCTGATTGTGACCAGATACAGATGCATACTTGCTTCTTCAATATGCTTTGTTTTCTTTCAGATCAGATGTACTACTCAAAGCAGAATCCACAGGAGCATTGCAACTGCAATATCCAGCGTCCTTGGATCTCTCTGATCGTGATTAGATGCATAAGCAAACTAGCTTCTCCCATAAGCGCTTTATGATACGTCACACATAATAACTCTCATATAGTATTAGTTGCACACGTTGATGCTATTTGTTTGATCTTATATATTTAATTATCATGATCTGCACATAACAAACATTAGAACATAAAATAGTTCTTTTACAAATACTTAATTGTTATCATCAAAACATAAAGATAATCCTATAGAGACAAATCTTACTCTTACAAAAGGGAGTGCTACATTCCCTACCAAATTAAGCGCAACAATGTTAAATGTAAAAGAAAATGACACTTTCATTTCCTATTTTATATATATATATATATATATATATATATATATATATATATATATATATATATATATATATATATATATATATATATATATATATATATATATATATATATATATATATATATATATATATATATATATATATATATATATATATATATATATATATATATATATATATATATATATATATATATATATATATATATATATATATATATATATATATATATATATATATATATATATATATATATATATATTACTTGCACTACAAGAAACATGAGAAATAATTATACACTGCCTAATTAATTAATACATCCTATCGCTACAGTGAAAGAGGAAAATGCAATAACCAACTTTCTGGTGAAGTCCTTTTGGTGAAGTCCTTTCTGGTGAAGTCCTTTTGGTGAAGTCTTTAGCTTTCTTAAATTTGAGTTTCTCTTCTTTTCCACTCTTCCTTCTCTCTAGCCTCTTTTTCCTCTTTACCAACTTTCTAACCCTATTCTTCCTCTTTCTCAACTTTACTATCTCTCACAATTTTCTCATAAAACTATTGGGGTCACTCAACCCACCATCACAATTTCTATTCACACCCTCCATTAAACTCAATTACTAATTCTTGCAATTCTATATTATTCTATCAAATAGAATTATCAAATAAATTAAATAATCTAATTAAATCAATTATTTCAAATATGTCCAATAAATCAATTAATCCAAATAACTCAAATAAATCAAATAATTTATATAAATATAATAAATCAATTAATTCATATAAATCAAATATCTCATATAAATTCAATAAATCATCTAATTCAAATATATCAAGTAAATCACATAAATTAGTTGATTCAATTTGGCACAAAATCACACAATTAATCAATTGATTAAATTAAATAAATAATTATTAAAAATTGGGGTGTTACACGTGCACCGTCCAACTAGGATTTGACAGTTTCAACAATAGGGTAAACGGTCCAAAGAATGCGCATGCATGAAGACACATGTATAACACGCCTTCCACCGTCCAAGAACCACGTCCAAAGAAAGTAACTTGAAACAACCACAATTCTTAAACAATGTCCCAACACTTTGTTAGACTTTATCCATTCCATCTTGTAAACTCTGAAGCATAGTCACAATGCCTTTTCAATGAGCCTCAAGAATACTCCTTTCATCCATAAGTAAAAGCAAATGACCAAGATGCTAAGACATTTCTTCAAACATCTCCTAGTTAACAAAGAAGACTCCCACGAGCCTTATCTCATTATGCAGAAAAATTCTCCCAAATAAGAACAAGGATTCTAAGAACACTTCCCAAGAAGCTAGTACAATTCTGATTCAATCCATTGACAACTCAACATAGAACCAAGTCTAAACCGTCAAGTCCACCATGAACTTCACTAGTAACACAATGTCACGACATCTTGTCTAATATTACACCCTCACCTGAGGAACAAAATCATAACCTACTTGAAACCTCAAACAATCTTGATAAATAACTGCACTACTACAACAATAGATCCTAGATAGAAGTATAAATCCCCCTATAATGGATAATCAGTGCTCCTTTTCCAGAATAACACCTTAATGTGAATGGAAAACATACGACTCATCTTCATGTCTTCAAGAGTTCGCTCCTTGTTCAAGACACTTGCTGAACGTATTCACTAAAAGTTTCTCCTTCCAGCAAGAAACACCCAAAATCACCACCTGTTATCTCATGACCAACTTCATGCTCATACCGTGAGAAAGTACCAGGATTACCATCCTTGTACTAAAACTAACAAACTATTGGATTGAGACCAAAATCACCATTGATCCCTCTCGTTTTGAACCCATCCATACCCTGTACAAATCCACCTTGAATCTTACAGCCATATATATCCATGTTCCTTGAGAAAAAATCCAATTGAACATGGAATGCTTCACATTCCTCAAAGAGACATAAAAAGCCTCTTAGTTTGTTAGTTATCCCAAATGTCATTCACACTTGAAGGACATCAGACACATGCTCCAGAAATCCTCAGCTTACTTGCTTCACAAGCACCAAATTGATCTACATCTTTCTTGCAGTAGAAGAAACCACCTATCCACAAGCATTCAGACCTCAACATGATTCAGAGAACTGGATTGACACCCCATTATTCAAGACAGTCTTCACCTCATCATTCTCCCGTGTGATAGGTTAGAACGCTTCTGATTCAACTGGTGAATATCAGCTTCCACAATCTGAACCCTAAGTTCAACAAACAAAATGATGTTCTAACTTAGTTAGGACATCCTAATCATACCACGGACACAATACACTATGGTTCTTGATACAAAAACCACTTGGACTTACTACCTACATAGTAATCCAATCTGAAGATCTTCAGAGAACACAACTCCACCAGCTTGATCAACAAGAAATCTAGATAACATAGAGAGAATTAAACTCTCACACTTCTCCCAAAAGAAGGAACTCGACCTTAATCAACTTAGGGCTTCTACCACAAGCTCCAAGACATTAATAGAACAAGAACCTCCTTTGGTCTTCAAATAAATACCCTTATGCACAAGAGTAATTTTCTCCAAGCACACTCCTTAAATAGCCAAATGCCACTGGTTAGTTAACTTAGCTTCCTTCAAAGCTCTAGAAAATCTTCTGATCAACCAATGAAACCTGATCTTCAAGTTACATATCCTACTTGCTCCATAGCAAGGCATATTAGATACACCAAGACTTGGACATGTAACATCTACTCCTTCTCACAGTTCCCGCAAACTGCATGAGATATACCTTTTTAAAGCATTAATTCAATTCATACCCGAGAAGATCAACTTATCTTCAGATGATGTACCATTATATCAACTAATACCCTAAAGTTCAACTTTATGTTAGAACATCTGATAAGACATCTCGCTAGTGAATTTAGTCTTTCATTATGCCACTTAGAAGAACCTCATCACTATAATAGAATAAGAGTTTGATGTTCTCATAGACTTGATTAATGATATCAAGTTTGAATATACAACCTCTATTCTGATTTATTGTACCACAACAAATACCTTGAAATGCATTTGCTTCAGGAACTCCTCTTTAGAGAAATCAAACATGCCAAAGCTTGATTCTGCAAATGAGATTAGTTACACAAGAAATTTACATAAAGAAATCCAGCTTTCCTTAAGTAGAGACTTCTCCAGAAGGTTAGAGATAATCGCCACTTATCCTTGACACCTGCTGCACTCCATTACACCTAGATTAAAACTAAACTGAGCCAAGGTCAATTCACCAAGATGACGAAGTCTTCATCTTTAATTTCATTAGCACCATATTCTAGACAAGTTTCTTGCCAGGAAACGTTCTAGACAAAGTACGTGCCTCTGTAGGTCCAAGCTGAAGAATAATCCAAACACACACGTGAATGGTACCAAGATCATCAGCTATATCTCCTTTGCTCCAGAGAATCACTCCTTAAATCAACAAGTTTCTGCATAATCTCTGCTGATGAATGTCTCAACATCTGGTTGAACATCAGATCCTTGAAGTAGACCAAAAAAATCAAGGGCCATATACTTGAGCAACAACTGATGAGACACCTTGATCATCAACTAAGGATAATCCATTAAATATTTGTGAAAAACACAAATAACAATGAATCTTAAATCCTTATAAGAAATCCTTCATCCAGAAGACTAACTTGGATCACCCACCTGATGAACCATCTGAACTTCAACAATCTTGAACTTTATGGATAACCAATTAAATACTTATGCATTCTACAAATAGCAATTGATCTAAAATCCATACAACTTATCGAGAAGACCATCTGCCATATATTTATACTTCAGTAATACCAAAAGTATTCTTTAGTAAAAGTATCTTTAATGTTGAAACATCAAGGTTGACACCCTTGACTCAACTTGCCTATGACTTCTTCTTGCTAATAGAGCTCTTGCAAATCATGAATGGTGAAAATAAATCACCTCCTATTATAACATCCATAAGCACCAAATATCTTCAGAAATCCATCTTCAGCACGAGAACCAGCTTATCTTCCTTAAAGAGCTCTTAAACACGACCAGAGATGCCTTAATAAGTGGAGTTGAGAGAAATCTCAAGTATCTTTGGCAACTTAGTCGCAAAGTGTATTTACCAATTTCATAGATCATGAATTTAATAAATATGATCTCAACTCACCTTCTCTGACTTCAAGATACATGATGGAACCAAAATTCCTATTACCAAGTCAACAACTACAGATATCAACAAAAAACTCTCTCCATTCCATTGCTCTCGACTTTGGAACGACTAGAGCTTTAAAAAATTTTGATATCTTCAAGAACAGAAGTCAATAAGCAAGATCTTCCACAATCATTCTTCAATCACAACTCTAGAATAACAGGACTACCAAAGTTCTTCCATCAAAAAAATATGCAGCGGAACCGCCAAAGAACATCTTCAACATGCCCTAAGTAAGATGCCAAAACATCTTATAGGACACCATACAGAAAAACTAGCCACTCCTCCTGCAGTTATTGTAAAAACTCCTTAGAAACCTTGAAGAACCATCATTAGTTGTTCCTCTTGATCCAGAACACTCATCTCAACCACCAATACCCTTGAGTATATCAGAATGAATGATCTGATCTATCCAACTCTTCCTTTTTTAAATCACTAGAAAGTATCTCCCAAGATCTCATCTAGAAAAATATAGGATGCCTGCTCTGGTACAAATTGAAGTTCTAGCATAGCAGATCACAAATGTCCCAAGAGAAGTCGAGACATTTATCTCTACATAACGTTTAAATAAGGGTAGAACCACGAACCTTCAATAAAATTGCAGATTCATAAAATAATGTCGTGACAGATGTCCCAACATCAGTCAATGCATAAACTTCTGGTCAAGAGAGAAGATTAAGCAGAATATAACAGAATAACAAATAACGCAAAATATGATGACCCGGTTTGGTGAACAACAACACATACATCTGGGGGCTACCAAGTCAGAAATGAATTCACTATCAGTAGTATTAATTTAGAGCTAAACTCCTCCATTTACAACTCCTCACTTAATCCCTACCAAGTACAATTATATCTTGAAATCACCATTTAGATAAGAGAAACCTATCTCAATCCCTGTTGCACCCCAAAAATTGCCCAACCTTTTTCGCAACTTGGCTTATGTCTCATTTCATTTTGCATTTGGATCTGCATACTGCATACATTGCATTTTTCAGTCGGATTGAATTTTATCGGGATTGCAACCCTCTTCTGGCGTTTCAGACAGTTCAAACTAGTTAGAATAAGGAGGATTAGTTTGGAAGTGGTGCTCTTCTCGGTGTTTTCAGTCTATACTTTTGTTTTTGGGGATATCTCGGTGTCCGCCGTTTTACCGTTTATTTTGCCGCATTCTTGCATTTTATATTCGCCGATTTATTTTTCTAGAATTTATTTCTCACTTTTTGCATAGAAATTAGACTTTAAATAGGATTTTAGGTTTAATTTTCTATTTTGAGAATATTGTAGTTTTCTAGAATATTAATAGTCTTTTTTTCTATTTTAATAGATTTTTTTAGAAGTTATTTTCTATTAATAAATTTTGCTATTTTTTTAGAGGTTATAGAATTAATTGTTTTAGAATATTTGGTTGTATTTTAGGATAATTCTTAGATGTTAATTAGATGTATTAATCTAGTGTAATTTGGTTAGAATTTTGATTAGGGAATTATTTGGTTAATTGATATTAGTTATTTGCTTTTAGTTAGTTTAATATTAGGTTTTAATTCAACATTAACTGATTTTTGTTTGCAGCTTTTTCTACTAATCATCATTAAGTCCATTAACTAGGTCCAATCAATCAAGCCACATGTCTAATTCGCAGGCCCAGTCAGTGCCACTTGTCACTATAAGAGCACTCTCTCTTTCTCTCTCTCTCTCTCTCTCTCTCTCTCTCTCTCTCTCTCTCTCTCTCTCTCAGTTGGCTGCCACATATCACACTTGACCCCACTCTCTCTCTCTCTCTCTCTCTCTCTCTCTCTCTCTCTCTCTCTCTCTCTCTCTCTCTCTCTCTCTCTCTCTCTCTCTCCTCTGGCATGCCACATCACACCACACCTGCATGCGTGCCATGCAGCCCTTCCATGCTGACACCTCACCACCATGCAAACACCCAGCAACCACTCCGGAGAAATCAACGACATCAACTCCCGGTCGGAAGTTCGCCGAAAAACTCAAAATCCACCGGAAAATGCATACGTTCTTCACCATTTTTCCAGTTTTTCCATGACCTTCATCATGTATTCATCCACATTCAACCATGTTCTTCAAGTGTTTCCAAAAATCTTCAGAAACACTTAAACCTTCATCATCCTCAAGAACTTAGCCACCGTGTTCTTCGTACTTCCCCAGAAACCTCCAAAATTCATCAAGATTCATCAATCGTTCTCCAGAAATCCGTAACAACCTCCATGGATCCACCAAGAAACTTCATCCGTACATCATAACCGTTTTCCAGAAACTTGTAAAACCTTCAATCGCTCATCCGTTTTTCAAAGAGCTTCATGAACACTCATCAAGATTCATCACGTTGTCTCCAGATTTCTTCGTCAGAATTCATCCTCATCAAAAAAAAACCTCACCATCATCAGATTTGAATCAAGAATATTCATCCAACTTCTTTGAATCTTCATCACCTTCCTAACCGTTTTCCAGTGATCATTACCACCTTCATCATGTTCATGATCTTCAAAGATTTTCCAGCGAGATTTTTCATCCGTAAGTTTCAAGAACATTCATGAACCTTCATCATATCTTCTTCCAGATATTTCCTTCATCATCCGTTCATCTGGTTCCCATCGACTTCATATGATTCACCACGATCTTTCGCCAGATTCTTCAAGGTCGTCAAACAAACCATCAACATTTCTCCAGATCTGAGTTCAACAATCTTCATACGCGTTCGTTCATTTTCATCGCATCTTCAACCTTCTTCGTTCTTAACAACAACCAAACTTCCAGATCTGCCTTCAACGAACACAACCTCCGATTTCATGATTCAACAAGATCTGAGCTCAGATCTTTAACATGCGACTTTAGATCTATCACGAACGCCTCTCAGCTTCGTAAATCTCCAGATCCAAGATCGTCATCAAACCACGAACAAGATATTCATAGCTTCAAGCACAGATCCAAGATTTTCGTATGAATGTTCACTTGAAGAACGTCTTCAACCTTCTTCGGTCTTAACCAACAACCTCCAAGATTCTTCGCCGTTTTCGTTAGTCATCCACCATGAAAGAGCTTAAACTATAAATCAACAAATCAAACACCTCCGTCAACTTCAAACCGCACGCGATCTACAACGATCCACGAGCCTTCAAACAACTTCAAATCTTCGCATGCAACTCCATCACCTGCATCTCACACCTATCCGGTCAACGGGAAGCGGAAGAATATCCAGGATCTTAGTGATTTTGCTGTGTTTAGTTTGTTGTCTGGTGTTGTTTTTCACAGGAGAGTAAAAGAAGACAAGAAGCAAAGAAAAGGAGAGGGAAAGAGGTTGGTTTGGTAGGAAGAAGTGGAGAACAGACGGTGAGGTTGGGTGGCAGACGACGGCGGAACTAAAGCGAAAGAGAGAGGATAGGGTTTCTTTTAGAGTGAGGTGAGGGAGATGATGAGTCCGTGAGACTCCTGGGCTGGGTTAGTGGGCCTCAGCCTAATTCTTTCGTTTTTTGGGATCATACTCCCCGTTTTTATTTTCCCCACCCCTATTGTTGGCTGTTCTTGGAGTTGGGCCAGGCCCACGGGATTAAGCATAATACACCACTGGCCTGGATAACGCACCCCTTTTTCACTGTCTTTTTGATTGTGGACAGAACCAAAACAAGCCCAACTATGTTGCTAGACTGAACACCCTTGCTTGGATGCTGCACCCCCTTGCTGTTTTTTCTTTAATACATTTTGTTTTATATAAATACTTTACCATTTTCTTTTTAGAAATTATAGTATTATTCTTCTTTTAGAAAATTAATATTTTTTCTTTTAGAATATTATATAGAGTTTTATATAGATTTTGTATAGTATTTTTCCACATTCAATTTTCTTTTAAATTTATATTTTTCTATTAAGAGTTTATTTTCACTTTAGAAGTTGAATATTATTTCCTCTTATCATTGGTTTTTTCTCATCATGTTTATTTTGTAGGTCGATGACGAGACTTCCGTAAACCGCTATTAATTGACTTGTTGATGGATAATGTAGGATCCGAGACCACTTTTTCTCTCCTCATTTTTTCTTTTCCATCTGATTTTATTTTGGTTTTCTTCTGTGCTGTCCGTGTGACATGATTCAATTGGAGAATGATTCTCAATATCATTTCTCTATCTTGTCTTTGACACGGGTATCAATACGCTACCTCTTTGAGTTTGACTTCAGATATAAGTCAAATTATGACGGTTTAGCGTTACACTAGTTCTGATTCGAAACGTCATCATTAAGGATCAAAAGAGGAGAAGATTGGAATGGAGCTTGCGCACAATGTCAAGGGCCAACGGAACCGCTCCGTTCGATAACATCTTTCTTATTCAAGGCTTTTAATCAACCGTCGAGTTGTGTGAGCTTTAGCGTTAGATACGAAGGAAATGATGATTGAGGGGTTTCCCCTTAATGGCCTAGAGTGTTTAGTGTAGCACCCTTTGGGTGATATGCGACGCATTCGCTCCTACGCCTTAGGTTCTTGCGTGTGTGTCCCGAGTTCCTTCCCGTTTGGGTGTGTTAGGCCTACTTCCTCTTTGTTCTCGCCCCGTGCGATCAAAACCCTTTTCTCTCGCATCTTGGCGATTGAGATCCCTTCTCTTGCCCCAGTGCAATCGAGACCTGTTTTCCACATGCGCCGAACTACGTTCGCTCTGATCTCTCATACCTGTTGAGAGTACGCAGGCATAGGATTGCGATGATCCTAGCGAGCTCACTTTTTCCCCTTTCCTGTAGTTGGATGAACTACAGCTGCTCTGATTTCTCATCCCAGATGAGAATATGTAGGCATAGGATGCGATATCCTAGCGAGCATACTAACAACTAACTTCTCTTTTCTCTCGCTTCCGTGCGATCGAGACTTTCCCGCTGACGACTAATCTTCCCTTTCTCTTGCCCTAGCGCAATTGAGACCAGACCATAGTTTTAGATCCGTAGGTCCCCGTACCTTTAAACCCTGACATACTACATCCGTTCTACCGCAAACAGGTAACACCTAAGTCTCCAATGGTCGAGCAACATACACCTAACTGCTAGAATGCGTACGCTAGTATCGTCAACCTTTTCTCTCACCCCTGTGTGATCGAGAACACCCCAGTTACCCGTAGTTAGCCTGAACTATGTTTTGCTCTAATTTCTCATGCCAGATGAGAATACGTAGGCACAAGACGCGATGTCTTGGCGAGCAATCCCCCTATAGTTTCCCGAACTACATTGACTTTGACTTTTCCATTGCACGAGGGAATACGTAGGCATAGAGCGCGATACTCTATCGAGTCAGTTCTTTCCGTTTAGCTTTAAAAGCTGTAGATAGATTGTTTTTTAACCCTTTAGACAAACAACCAAGCGTGGATCCCGTTGAGTACAACGGACGTGAGGGGTGCTAATACCTTCCCCTTGCATAACCGACTTCTGAACCCAGAGATTTGGTTGCGATGACCGATCTTATCCCTTTTTTGCTAGGTTTTTCCTGATTGTTTCCTTTCCCTCCTTTGGGATAAATAACGATAGGTGGCGACTCTTCTGTCTTTGCCGGCACCTTTTTTCGCAGTAGCGACAACTGACGACTCTGCTAGGGATTGCGATGGTTCCCTATGCGAGTCTCGCCTTGTTTTTCTTCCTGGCTGTCTGGGTCATCCGCAGCAGCTGGCGGCTCTGCTGGGGACTCCAACGGTTCCCTATGCGAGTTAATCCTAGCGCTTGTTTGCTTGTCTTTGGGTGTTTATTTTTGTGTTGTATTTTATATTTTGTTGTATTTACAATTTCCGCACTATATTATTATCTGTTGTTGTTGTGCTGTTGGGTGGTTGTTCCTTTGAGAGATAAGCCAAAACCCAGGCTTGAGAGAATACATAGCTTTAGTGGTGGAGAGTAGTGGGGGTGTACATGCTTTGCATGTACTAGTTTCCCATGAAATTCACGCTCAGACGAGATTCTCCTGGATGATTTCTTTTCCAGTCCCTTGGGCTTGAGGGGATATTAGACTTGAGACTTGTCGACTCTGGGAACCAATCACTGGTGATTCAGCTAAGTGAGGCCTCTTCGTGAGATGATGACGCCAAACCAAAAATGGTGAACGTATCATCGTTTCTCGAAAGTCTGTGACGTTGATGAGCGCATAGGATGCCGAACCTTTGTCAGATTAGGTCCATACCTATGAGTGGGAGGGTTTTTGCAGGAAACTTGACTTCCAGCCAACCCGGTATTTTTGTTATCTCTTCAGAGCGAACTTATCCAGTCAGCAGCACAACAGTATTCAGAGCTTTGTGGGGGTTGTGATCCCGTGTTTGTTGCATCTTGCATTGTATTTCATGTGCATCTCATTTTTGCATGTCCATCCTCAGCCGGAACAGAGAGCTTACCAGTCTTTTGTCCAAACCGCAGTTGATTTCCCGACATTCGCCAAAGGGGATAGTTGTCCGAAACTACATTTGGTGATGTTCTGCAGAAAAATAACTTCGTAGGTCGCCAATGATCAGCTTATGATTCACTGCTTTCAGGATAGTCTGAGTGGAGCATCGTTGAATTAGTATATGCAGTTGGAAAGTGGTTGCATCAAATCATGGTCAGATCTAGCCAATGCCTTTGTAAAGCAGTATAACTATAATCTTAACTTGGCTCCTAGCCGCACGCAGTTGCAAGAACTATCTCAAACGGACAATGAATCCTTCAGAGGGTATGTGCAAAGATGGAGAGAATTCGCTGCTCGTGTTCAACCCCCGCTTCAATACAGAGAGTTGGTTGACATATTCCTGGGTACCTTGAAAGGCCATTACTTAGACAAGCTGATCAGTGGTAGAGCGACGGACTTTGCTGACTTAGTGATAACAGGAGAACGTGTTGAGAGCGGAATCAAGAGCGGAAAAATTCGAGACATCTCAGATACCTCAGTTTATGAAGGTGAATCAGTTTTCAGTTCACAAGAAGAATGGGAGAAAGGAAGTGATATTATCCTGGAATCTCCTGTACCTCAGATTCAGTGTTCAGATACTTCGAGTGTTCAGAGTCAGCAACTTGTTGGGTTTGTATGTCAGATATCTGTTCCCCTCCAGAGTCAACTACCATACCATCATCAGCTGCGTCAGCATGCTAGACGAAGACTGAGGAAGCCACAAAGGCATTTTACTCAGTTGCCGGTATCATACAGTCTGTTATTGCCGGATTTGATCAAAGGTGGGTTGGTAGTCCCGAAGAAGATTAATTCAGAAATTCCTCCATATCCGCCAGGTTTTGATGTCAACGCCCGCTGTGAGTACCATGCTGGGGCACATGGGCATTCAACTGAAGACTGTAAGGTACTTAGGAGCCAGGTTCAGACTCTGTTGGATTCTAACAGGATCTCAATCACGCCTCGGGATGTTCAGATTAACGACCTTCCTTCATCCATCCAAGTGGGTGTATCAGTTCATGTTATGGGAGAGTTCACTAAGAGGAGATGTTCAGAAGAGTATCAGGATGACTTCGACGAGCAATTCTAAAGATGGCTGGCTCAGCAACAAATCAAGTTTGAAAAGCCCGGTTCCCAGAAGCCGACAATCTGTGTTTCATCATGTCATTCTTTGCATTTGTAGTTTCTTTTCTGTTAAAGCGCAAATTGCGGTTGTAAAACTTGTATTGTTTTCAAATGATATTGATAATAAAATGAATATGCATGTTTTGATTTAATCCATTCGGGTTCACTCAATGTTTGAACTAATGTCAATCGCTTGTTTAAGCGGAATCCAGGGAGGACGACGAAGTCGAAAGACGCGTAAGCTTCCGAGTGTATGCTTTTGAATAAAACTTGTTGATGATGTACAGGCATTGTTTCAAACCCATAAACACCGGAGATATAAGAAAGATAATCCCTTGTCAACCCCTTCGAGCCTAGTAGTAGGAGTTTCTTTCTGAAAATGAAAAAAACCTCAATCTTAACCCGGGGCAGGGTAGGTGTCAGTTGATTTGACCAAGCGTTCAAAATTGCAAAAAAGAGTGTTCCCGTTCGAGGATCAATCAAACCTCTATAGGTCGTGCCTAAAAAAACCATGATGGTTAAACCTTGCCGACAAGGAGTGAAACAGTCACAATCTCTCTTCAAACAAGTCAGACGAGCCGGTGTTACACGATTTGTTCAAAAAAAAAGAAAAGAATCAAAAGCAAAAGTCCGCTAAGTCGAATCTTGCAAACAAACGACTTAGGCAAAAATTAGGGCATCCCGCTGGACTTCAAAATCGAAGAAACTCAAAAAAGTTAGTCCAGGAAAAAATCAGGGAACGAAAAAACGAAAAGCGAAAAGGATTACAAAAGAAAAACCCTCCAACAAGAACGAAGTTGTGTACCTCCAGGCACCAAAAGACGAAAAGCGAGTGACTGTCACTTCGAAAAAGTGTGATTTCCTGAACTATCACTTCTACCTTTGAAAGGTGAATGCTAAGGTCGAATTAGCTGAACGTAGGATTGGAGAACATCAAGGAGAATGAGTGGGTTAAAAGGAATTTTGAGCCTATATCCTTTCTTTCATAAACCGTGAACCTGACCACATTACAACCTGAAAAAGTCCTAATTGAAGCAGGTTTGTTTTGAAAGCATAATTCGGTAAAGATCACATCGAAACTGACTCCCAATAAAGGATTCCTCTTACAACGTTGTATTAATGTTGACATGTTGATGAATGATTCATACATATATGTCACAAAATTTCTCAAGTGAACAAATTGGATTTTCAAAACTGTCATATGCATTGCATTTAATATGTCTTTTATGCAGAACAACTTGTTTTACTAGCGAGTAAGCGCTTGACAGCAGGAAAGTTTCCACAATGGAAAGTCTGACCAGAATAGAATGCAGAATGCCTGAATTCCGGTGAACAGGGGCAAGCTATGTCAAACGATCACATCATGGGAGTCAGTCATCCAGAAGTCAGTTAATCTGAAGCAGTCAGGTCGAGATTTGATAAATCTCTCGAGGACAATCAAAGTTAGTTCCCCAGAGATTAGCCAATCAGGGGCAAAGTCGTTGCAAGACAAGGGCAGGTCACCCTAAGAGCACATAAGTTATTTCTTGCCCATGGGGCAATTAATATGAAGCACCTCTTAGAGGATTCAAAGTGCTGAAGCAGTTCTTATCAAACCGTCGGGGTATGAGATTTCAGATTTCCTTTCGAGGGACATCCCCACAGAGATCCCATAGGCTGGGGGTAAATATGGAAACAAAGGAATCGTTCCTCTCCGTATCATCAGAGCTAATCAAGCAAGTTCAATCAACGTTCAAGTTCAAAACGAATGTCGGGAAGTCGTGCTACTATCCCTCAACCCTTCAACCAAAACCTTTGAATCCAGGCAGGATATTTTCTAGCGTCAGTCGTACCTGACCCATCACGGATAACCTAAAGCCCAATTCCTATTAGTGATTATCAAGAAGCCCAATCCATGTTGGCGCATCAATCCAAAATCCAATTTCCAATTGGTTACGCAAGGAAACTTCGTCTGTTTTTCCCCAGCAAAAGCCCAATCATCATTGGCATATGTAAGCTATCCCCAAGAGAGTCCAATCATACTTGGCACATCCGATTATCCCCAGCGGAGTTGGCGTTGGCTTCGACATTTATTTTGCTGAAGCAAATCTATTATACCCAGCTTTCTCCAGCAGCCCGAGCCTGCATTTGCATCTTTGCATATATCAACATATTTGCATCATATTTGCATTTCATCCTCAAATGCGTAGCATTTCCATTTCGTATGGAACATTACACCATAGAAAAATTCAAACATACGCATATGCATACGAAACATAAGCCAATTTTCTATCAGCCTCCTGTGGCAACGTGAATCACCCTGCGATGAATACAGGGGCATTTACCCTGCAGCTTTGTTTAGACAACCCATCAACTTACTTTTTCTCGGGTTTCAGATCATACGTCGGTTATGCTTTGTCCATCAGTCCTCTGATGATGACATCCCCAGGAAGAGTTCCTTCGTCCATCAGCCTTCTGATGTCGACAAATTCTCTTTCCGTTAATCTTTATTAATGATGTGTATCTTTGAGCAGAGAGTCTCTTTCTGTCAATCCCTATCGACGATGTGTTTCTTCAGCAGGTTTTTCTCTCCATCCATCCTTGGACGATGTGAGATTTCAAGACGAACTTCAGATATGGTTTACTCTCCGTCTATCTTTAGACGATGTGAGTGTCAGATATGGTTTTCTTTCAGGTTATTGGATGAGATGTTGTTCTAAGAAGGTTTTCGTGCTGTCAATTCCTATTGACGCCGTGGCTCTTTGAAGAATGTTTGGATTTCGAGTTGTCGATTCCTATTGACGATATGGCTATTTGAAGATGGTTTTCTTTCTGTCAATTCCTATTGACGATGTGACCTTTTGAAGATATTTCCTTTTCATCAATTCTTATGGATGAAAGAATTTAGAAGTTTGCTGAATAGTTGTGAGGTTCGTTGACGTAATCATTGATTTGATCTTTTTTTCCGTCGATTCCTATTGACGATGTGATTCTTTGGACAAGTTCTTCTTTCTGTCTTTCTTTAGATGATGTGAGTATTGGAGTCTTCCCGTCTTTCTTTATACAATGTGAGTATTGGAGTCTTTCCGTCTTTCTTTAGATGATGTGAGTATTAGATTTGTTCCTGTTTACCCTCAGATGACGTGAGTGGGTTGGAGTCTTTCCATTTTTCTTTAGACGATGTGAGTATGGTTTTCTTGCTGTCTATCCTTAGACAATGTGAAAGGATCAAGTGCATGTTGGTCCAACTTTCAGCGGTGACTTTCCATCTATCATTAGACGATGTGAGTATTGTTTTTCTTCCTGACAATGTGGAAGGATCAAGTGCATGTTGATCCAGCCTAAAACAATGTGGAAAGATCAAGTACATGTTGATCTGGCCTTAGGCAAAGTGAGAGGATCAAGTGCATGTTGATCCGGCTTTAGACGATGTGAAGGATCAAGTGCATGCTGATCCGATTTTAGACAATGTGAAAGGATCAAGTGCATGTTGGTCCAGCTTTCAGCGGTGACTTTCCGTCTATCATAGACGATGTGTGTATTGTTTTTCTTCCTGACAATGTGGAAGGATCAAGTGCATGTTGATCCAGCCTGAAACAATGTGGAAAGATCAAGTGCATGTTGATCTGGCCTTAGGCAAAGTGAGAGGATCAAGTGCATGTTGATTCGGCTTTAGACGATGTGAAGGATCAAGTGCATGTTGATCCGGTTTTAGACAATGTGAAAGGATCAAGTGCATGTTGATCCAGCCTGTGGGTTCAGGGCCTGTGGCGTTACATAGGTGACTGGAGGTGAAGTCAGGTGTTCTTTATCAAAAAATCAGTCAGTGTTGCCGTGCAACTGTATTCAGTTTTCAGAGATATTGTTCCCAATCAGTTTTGCAGTTTATTTCTGCAGTTGGCAAATTTCCGGGTTTCTTTGGCATTCAACCGTCTTCTACCTTTGAATGTTTGAAAGTCGTTCGCTCTTCAACCCTTCAGGCCCAAGCCGTTTTAATAGGGGCAGCTGTTGCACCCCAAAAATTGCCCAACCTTTTTCGCAACTTGGCTTATGTCTCATTTCATTTTGCATTTGGATCTGCATACTGCATACATTGCATTTTTCAGCCGGATTAAATTTTATCGGGATTACAACCCTCTTCTTGCGTTTCAGACAGTTCAAACCAGTTAGAATAAGGAGGATTAGTTTGGAAGTGGTGCTCTTCCCGGTGTTTTCAGTCTACACTTTTGTTTTTGGGGATATCTCGGTGTCCGCCGTTTTACCGTTTATTTTGCCGCATTCTTGCATTTTATATTCACCGATTTATTTTTCTAGAATTTATTTCTCACTTTTTGCATAGAAATTAGACTTTAAATAGGATTTTAGGTTTAATTTTCTATTTTGAGAATGTTGTAGTTTTCTAGAATATTAATAGTATTTTTCTATTTTAATAGATTTTTTTTAGAAGTTTTTTTCTATTAATAGATTTTGCTATTTTTTTGAGTTTATAAAATTAATTGTTTTAGAATATTAGGTTATATTTTAGGATAATTCTTAGATGTTAATTAGATGTATTAATCTAGTGTAATTTGGTTAGAATTTTGATTAGGGTATTATTTGGTTAATTGATATTAATTATTTGCTTTTACTTAGTTTAATATTAGGTTTTAATTCAGCATTAACTGATTTTCATTTGCAGCTTTTTCTACTAATCATCATTAAGTCCATTAACTAAGTCCAATCAATCAGGCCACATGTCCAATTCGTAGGCCCACTCAGGCCCACTTGTCACTATAAGAGCAATCTTTCTCTCTCTCTCTCTCTCTCTCTCTCTCTCTCTCTCTCTCTCTCTCTCTCTCTCTCTCTCTCTCTCTCTCTCTCTCTCTCTCTCTCTCTCTCTCTCTCTCCCCCCTATCTCTCTCTCTCAGTTGGTTGCCACATATCACACTTGACCCCACTCTCTCTCTCTCTCTCTCTCTCTCTCTCTCTCTCTCTCTCTCTCTCTCCCCTATGGCACGCCACATCACACCACACCTACATGCGTGCCATGCAGCCCTTCCATGCTGACACCTCACCACCATGCAAACACCCAGCAACCACTCCGGAGAAATCAACGACATCAACTCTCGACCGGAAGTTCGCCGAAAAACTAAAAATCCACTGGAAAATGCATACGTTCTTCACCATTTTTCCAGTTTTTCCATGATCTTCATCATGTATTCATCCACATTCAACCATGTTCTTCATGTTTTTCCAAAAATCTTCAGAAACACTTAAACCTTCATCATCCTCAAGAACTCAGCCACCGTGTTCTTCGTACTTCCCCATAAACCTCCAGAATTCATCAAGATTCATCAATCGTTCTCCAGAAATCCGTAACAACCTCCATGGATCCACCAAGAAACTTCATCCATACATCATAACCGTTTTCCAGAAACTTGTAAAACCTTCAATCGCTCATCCGTTTTTCAAAGAGCTTCATGAACACTCATCAAGATTCATCACGTTGTCTCCAGATTTCTTCGTCAGAATTCATCCTCATCAAGAAAAAACCTCACCATCATCAGATTTGAATTAATAACATTCATCCAACTTCTTTGAATCTTCATCACCTTCCTAACCGTTTTCCAGTGATCATAACCACCTTCATCATGTTCATGATCTTCAAAGATTTTCCAGCGAGATTTTTCATCCGTAAGTTTCAAGAACATTCGTGAACCTTCATCATATCTTCTTCCAGATGTTTCCTTCATCATCCGTTCATCTGGTTCCCATCGACTTCATCCGATTCACCATGATCTTTTGCCAGATTCTTCAAGGTCGTCAAACAAACCATCAACATTTCTCCAACTCTGAGTTCAACAATCTTCATACGCGTTCGTTCATTTTCATCGCATCTTCAAACTTCTTCATTCTTAACAACAACCAAACTTCCAGATTTGCCTTCAGCGAACACAACCTCTGATTTCATGATTCAACAAGATCTGAGTGTCATACCCCAAATTTGTCCCACCCTTATATAGTTTTCACTTGTACATCCACCCATTAACCATCATTCGAATAATCCATAAAAAGAAGGTATGCTCATCCCTCTTGTTGTTCAACTCGAAAGCTTACTTGGGGATATCTGGAGCAATTGTATGTGTAATGATTGAGGTCCTTTGGTTTTGATTCATTTCGTTAGCTGGGCAAGGTTTTGTTTCATAATCAAGGTCAGGGTACGCCTAATTTTAGTGGTGTGGGTTTATCGTTCCAATTAGGGTTGTGTGCCAGGTCACGTCAATTGCGGATAAATCAAGTTGTCGATTGGTTATCAGTGGCTCATGACTAAAGATTATTAAAGATCCACACTGCTTCATGTTCTTTTAAGGTTAGTGAAGTGCAGTGGGGGGGGGGGGGGTTTATGTTCAGTACAAGTGTGCCTCTTTGGTTTTAAGACGAACTTCTATAGTTCAAACCCACTGTCCATTTTCCGTTATTTGTCAATCCTTCATATCCACTTCAAAGTCCATTCACAATGTTTACAAATTAATTCCATTATCATTCCATACCAAAAATCCACATTTGCATCAAAATATCAAAATTGATTTGCATGAAAATCCAGAAAAAGGGAAAAAGAGTCATTGTACATAAATTCATCATCTTTTCAGGAGCCCATTTCATACACAAGATAAAGCACAAGGTTATAATATTCTTGTTTTTCTTTTACAAAGCCCATATCATTCAAGTCATTTCATCTTTGATTCAATTTCAATTGCAAAAGCTCCAACATTACAAAAATTGGTCAAAAAGTTTACGGTAGAATCCCTACTTCTGTTTCTTATAGTAAACTAGTACAATGTGAACGACATCCCCAATGATATTCCATACACACAGCATGAGTCCAATGTTTCACGTGGTAATTTCATTCATTAATGAAGGTAGCCGAGTGCGAGTGTTGTAACGGGTTATCACCTACAGTGCAACATACATTCAGCAGTGAAAAAAACAAGCTTGGCCACTTCTCTTCATACCACGAGAATCAACATGTGTACAACCACAAAACTCCACAACCTGTACGACATAAACCCCGCACGATACTGTACAGGCTATTCGTGGAAGTCAAAGAGTAACTGATCAAAGCGTGGAAAGCTTGATCCTGTCATAGGTCGAGATGATGAAATTAGGCGCTGTATCTAGATATTGTCAAGAAGAACAAAAAACAATCCAGTTATTATTGGGGAACCTGGTGTGGGGAAAACTACAATTGCTGAAGGATTAGCACAACGTATAGTGCGTGGAGATGTTCCAGAGCCATTGATGAACAGAAAGTTGATTTCCCTTTATATGGGTTCATTGCTTGCTGGTGCTAAGTTTCGTGGAGATTTCGAAGAAAGGCTAAAAGCTGTCTTAAAGGAAGTTACAGCATCAAATGGGCAAATAATTTTGTTTATTGATGAAATACACACTGTTGTTGGTGCAGGAGCTAAAAGTGGTGCAATGGATGCTGGAAACTTGTTGAAGCCAATGTTTGGAAGGGGGAACTTCGATGTATAGGAGCAACTACATTGAATGAGTATAGAAAATACATTGAGAAGGATCCTGCACTTGAGCGTAGATTTCAACAAGTATTTTGCTGTCAACCATTTGTTGAAGATACAATATCCATTCTCCGAGGGTTGCGCGAGCGTTATGAATTGCACCATGAAGTCAAAATATCAGACAGTGCACTTGTTTCAGCCGCAATCCTTGCAGATCGATACATCACGGAACGCTTCCTACTCACCCACCACTTGTGTACTATGTACCTTATTCATCTAGCTGGATGTGCTTGTCTCATAGTATACGCATCCAAACAACAACTTCTACAATAAGAACCACCAAAACCATTCTCAAGAAAAGGACGGAAAAAAAAAACCATGAGTTAAGGGGATATAACCTTCAGCATATAAAGAAAAAACTCCAACATACGAAGGGATAAAAAAACCTAGCAGCCTCCAATTGAAACCCTAGCCGTCATCTCCTTCCAGGATTTCCCTCTACCCTCAACTTCTTCTCCTTAAAACCACACGAAAACCCTTCATCAAAGGGGACCCTTTTCCTCAACGATATCTTCATTCAACACCTCAACCCATTTTATTCTCCTTAAACTTCCTCCAAACCTCCATATATTTCTGTCAGAACCCAATAAGCTTCAAACCGGTCTAAACCTTCTGTAAAAACATAACAACATAACCTCAAGCATCAACCAGTTTTTTTGCCTTCAACCACAAAATCCCGCAAACCTTCATCATTCAAACTCAAAATCCCTAAACTTCCAAGTTTCTAAACTGAAGGAAAGCCCCAAACCTCTAAACACAGCTTTTCTTCTCCAATTTCTAACCCTCCTCACTGAAACGGCGTTGAAACCATTACCATCTTCTCTCCATAACAACTGTTAACTGAACCCATTCACGTTAGACACACAAAACCAAGACCCTTCGTTTAAACTCCTTCAACCCGCCTTTATTCCATCAGTAAACCTTCAAACCCAACCATTACCAACCCCAAATCCAGAAAATCGGAACAGATGAATAAGAGGGCGGAACAGAGAGGATAAAGGAGAGGAGTGAATCGCAAAAAACTTTGAACCTGGAGACGGATGAGAGACGCGCATAACCAATTAGAGAAGGTTGAACACTCCTCGTTACCGTTTTCTTTTTTGCTTTTGTTGTAAATACCCTTTCCTCTGCTTCGTTTCTCATGTTGGATTTGGAGAAGAATGGTGTGAAACTCATGTTTCTTTACACTACGGCCCTGTTAACCTTGTTTCTTTTTTTTCTTTTTTTCATTATTTATTTATTTATTTATCATTGTTTTTTTAGATCCCGATGACTCATCCTAGTTATCCTGGTAAAATCATTTGTTTTTATTTACTCATATGGATGCTTTTTGAACATGATGGGCTCGGTTGGCCCGTTTTAGGTTTTATTTTTCCCAATCTTGGTCTTATGATATAATATGAATCAAGTAGATGATGGGCTTCATTTTGAAGCCCATATGATTCTATCACCCTGTTTAAATCCTTGCCTCCTCCTTTCTTTATGAAATTTTATCAAGTTTTTTATCAACAATTTTATTTTCATGGAACTTTGGGAGGAGCTTTGAATTTAGATTTAGTTTATTTTTGCTTTAGGGTCGATGACGAGACCTCCAAGTTATAGTTTGTCAAATTATTGACAAATAATAACAAACCCGAGACCAATTTTTTTTTCAAACTTTCATTTTCGTTTCTTATCCATTTTTATCCACTTTTTTCTTATTCTTTAGTCAATGACGATTTTATTAATTATTATCAGTCAAATTATTAATAGATGATAATTTAGTCGAGACTATTTCATTTCCGCTTCATTTCCATTATTATTGGTCAAAGAAGGAGGTTCTTGGAATCTAGCATTCTTTGGATCTTCGAGTGAATAGTTCTTGAGGCACGCTCTTGAGTTATTATTCATTCAATCTTTCGACTTTTTCAAAACATTTTTCCGATTAAAACTCCGAAAGAAGGAGATTCTTGGAATCTAGCATTCCTTGAATTTTCGAGTGAATAATTCTCGAGGCACGCTCTTGAGTTGTTATCACTCAACCTTCGACTCTTTCAGATTCAATTACTTTCAAACATTCTCCTAAGCCGAATGCTTGTCCGCATTCGCAACTCACGTTTCATTCACAACTTCTCGTGGTTTCGATATTAGGGGCACCCTCAGGGACTTATATCGTTTCTCACAATCCTAACCCTTGACACGTCGCCAAGTCGGTTTCATTTTCAAACAAATCCTCGATACATTGTCGAGCTACTTCAAAACAACTTCTTTTGGGCCTCGCATGCCATTCTTCGATTCGATCCTTTCACAAACATTTTTAAAACTTACGAAAGAGAGATATTCTTAGAATCTAGCATTCTTTGAATATTTGAATGAGTAACTCTCGAGGCGCGCCCTTGAGTTGTTATTAGTTCATTCTTTCGATTTCAAAACATCCAACTCTTTATCTTCAATTTATTCAGTCAATTCCCGAAAGAACTGAGTTCTTGGAGTCTCGCATTCCTTGAATTCTTGAGTGACAAGCTCTTGAGGCGTGCTCTTGGGTTGCTTGTCAGTCACTCTTTCGTCTCTTTTCTCAAACTCCCAACTTTTTCAACCTCATCTTTCGTGGTTGTTACCACGAACTACGACTGCTCTGATTCTTTCATTCTCGTCCGAATGTAAGATACGTAGGCACAAGATTGCGATGATCTTGGCGAGCACATTTCCCATTTTCCCCCCTATTCCACACTTCTATCTTCCTCCATTATTTCGTCCATCCCCCATCCTTTTCCCGTAGTCGAACTACGACACTCTGATTTCTCATTCTCGTCCGAATGAGCATACGTAGGCACAAGGGCCCCAATCCTCGGCGAGCACCCTATCCTCTAACCACCCATATCTCCTTTGTGTCTTTAACCTTTTAACCTACTAATTCTACCTTTAACAACGAGAAGAAAACAAGTAAACCTAAACAACACTCCCCATAATTACCTAAAGAGGTTCCCGTCGAGTACGACGGACGTGAAGGGTGCTAATACCTTCCCCTCACGTAACCGACTCCCGAACCCGGAACTTGGTTGCGACAGCGCTGTTCCTATCCTTTCGTTTCAAGAGGTTTTCTCGATATTTTCCTCTCCCGTTTATTCGGGATAAATAAAGTTCGGTGGCGACTCTGTCGAACCGCATTTCCGCGCCTTTCGCGCGAGGGTCGTTTCTCCGAAATGTCTCTGTGATTTTTCGAGGTGCGACAGGTGGCGACTCTGCTGGGGAAATTGCTCCATGAAAAGAGAGAGTCGAGCCTATCTTTTGGTTTGTGAGGAGTGTTTATTTGTGTTTGTTTTTATCTTCTTCTTGTTTATGTATTTGTTCTCTTGTAGATTTTATTCGTGCTTGTTATCTGGGTTGCCTGTTGGTTCTTGGGATGACATCATGAGTAAGGCTCTACACCCGAGCTTTGGTAAAAGCAGAGAGAACACATAGTTTAGAATTGGTAGTCGAGTAGTGTTAGTCTCCGAGGACTTGCTCCTTGTGGGCCTAGCATGAAAGCTCCTCTAGAGGAGACTTATTCGTAGATCTTGTTGTAACACAGCTAGCCTGTTGCACGACTTGATTAATGAAGGGTCCGGGATTCTGGGAACCTTTTGTTAGCACCAGTTCCGATATTGGTGGTCGTGTAGTGTTAGTCTCCAAGGACTCGCTCCTTGTGCGCCTAGCATGAGGACCCCGCTCAAGAGAGACCTTATCGTCATTATCGTCGTAATACAGCCAGCCTGTTGCGTGACGCTAATACGACTAGTGTCCGTGATCCTGGGAACCAAAACGTAGAAACCATCCCGTAAGTGGGTTTATGGGTAGATTGTTTAGATCTTCCCGCATAGGTCGTACCTGTCAATTTTCTTTGAGCAGGAATTATGGTTACTTATCTATTACAGTTACTTGCTTCAGGAGCTGTTCGAACTATGATCCTGTGATCCTGGATCTTGTATCTTGCATTGCATCTTGCATATCATTTGCATTGCATTTCATATGTTGTGCATTTTGCATTTCCAGTCCTTCAACAGAATCTTATGTCTTCGTCCCTTCCTCTCCAGTAAATCAAGCTGATTCCTCGACACCAGTATGCAACTAGAGCCAATACCAGACGAATGATGGAGCAGATTCAACAGGAGCAAGTTGCCTTCAGGGAAGAGTTGGATTCTATGAAAGGAAAGATCGACCAGATCCTCGAAGCCATCCTTGCAGCCAGGAGAGAGGAAGAACAGCGTGAAGCCGCCGCTGTCATCAACAAAAATGGTCAAGGATAAGGGTCTACTGCCGTCCCTTTGGTTCCGATTCCAAATTCTCATGGGATGCCGTTGAACTTCAACAACGCAGTCGAAGGAAACACTTCTCAGCCAATCCCAGCGCCTGGAGTTACTGTTGGAGTTATCCCGCAGGCCCAGCCTACTGCTGTGCAGATCCCAGCTCCCCATATCGAAGATACTCTGATGGATCAGTATGATGACGTTCAGAACTATCATGCTGCTATCCCGATTGCTAGTCCTGTTGCCGCTCAGGATTCTGAAGCCATGAAGATGTGCCGGGATCTAGCCGAGAAACTCCGCGCCATGGAGGGGCATAACTCAAATTCTTTCAGTGCTCTGGAATTGTGCTTGGTGCCTGATGTTGTCATTCCTCCCAAGTTCAAGGTGCCCGAATTCTCGAAGTACAAGGGTCTCAGTTGCCCAAACATTCATTTGAAGATGTACTGTCGCAAGATGGCTGCCTATGCCAGAGATGAAAAGCTCATGATCCATTGCTTCCAAGACAGCTTGTCTGGGGCATCACTCGAATGGTATATGCAGCTGGAGTGTAATAGTGTGCGCACTTGGGCCGAGCTAGCCGATGCATTTGTCAAGCAGTACAAATACAACACCGATCTTGCTCCAAATCGTACTCAGCTTCAGAGTATGACTCAGAAGGACAACGAATCCTTCAAGGAGTACGCGCAACGATGGAGAGAGCTAGCTGCAAGGGTGCATCAACCTCTTGTTGACCGTGAATTGATTGACATCTTCATGGGTACCTTGCAAGGCCAGTACTACGAAAAGCTGATCGGTAGTGTCTCCGCTGGATTCTCTGACTTGGTGATCGTCGGTGAGAGAATTGAAGAAGGGCTAAAGAGTGGGAAGATCCCAGGAGGTTCCAACAGCCAGGCTAATGCCAAGAAGCCTTTCAACGGATACAAGAAGAAAGAGGGCGAGACAAATGCCATCTTTTTGCAGAAAGGGCAAGCTTCTCAGCAAGCTCCCGCTCCTATGCCTTATCAAGTTCCCTATTATCAGTATCCGTATGCTGCTGCTGCGCAATATGCTCTAATGCCTTATCAGCCAGCTGTTCAAGCAGTGCAAGCTTAGATGCCACAACAACGGGCTCCTCAGCAACAAGCCTACAACCAACAAGGATATCAGTATCCTCCTTAGCAACAGGAGATGCAAGCTACTCAGCAACGACAAGGTACTCGCCCACAGCGTCCGCAGAGAACTTGGAGACCAGATAGAGTCTTTGATCGTCTACCAATGACATATGCCAAAATCTTTGCTCAGTTGATGGAGAAGAAAGCTGTTGTTCTGAGAGATTTGGCTCCTCCAACTGTCATTCCCGCCGATTACGATGCAAATGCTCATTGTGAGTTTCATAAGGGCGCTCCAGGTCATACCATTGAGGACTGCAGGGCTTTCAAGCACATAATTCAAGACATGATCGACAGGGATGCTATCAACTTCAATGGAAAGTCTCCGAATATCATCAACAATCCGATGCCACCAGTCAACTAGTGCCAACATCGGATCGATTCCAGTCAAGTTCATTCCCCGAAGAAGGTCGTCATGCTGCCATTTCATATTTCGCATTTCTTATGTTTTGTCTTTGTTTATTTAAGTATTGTATGCTTTGAACAATTACCATTCGTATTTGGTTTTCATTAATGTATCGTTTATGCATGTTTTGAATTAGTTATGTCGTATTCAATCATGTTTTTTTTACTTATCACCGACACATTTATTCACTCCACTTTATTCACTGTTGTTTAGTGTGATTCGAGGGAGGATGATGAAAATGAGATACCCATAATTGCAAACCGTATGCTTTCAGACCGAATCTCGTCAATGATGTACATGCATTGCTTCAATCCCCCAAACACCAGAGATATAAGGAGTTAATCCCTAGTAAACCACTTCGAGCTTAGAAGTAGCAGTTTCCTTCGGATATTCAAACCTTTACACTCAACCTGGGGCAGGGTAGTGTTCAGTTAATTCAACCCCACACTTGAATCAACAAGCAAAATCCAAAAGACGGTTGTTCACCAATGACTCACAACAGGGCAGTCATAACAAAATCCAAAAAAAATGAAAAATAAAAAGCCTGCTAAGTCAAGCACCTTAGAGGGGACTTAGGCAAAATCAAGGCAATCCCGATGGACCTGACAAGCAAAGTCAATCCACGCAAAAGTTAGGGATCAAAACAAAAGCAAAAGAGGACCCCGAAATCCTCAACAAAAACAAAATAAGATTCAGTGGCCATTCAAATAAGGGCACTGTCATCCATCAAAATAAGGTGACTGCCACATCGAGCAAACCTTGGATCATAAAGTTTACACCGTCCAGACAAGTGTAGAATTAACTAAGAGTAGGACTGGAGATCATTAAGAAGAAGGGGTGGGTACAAATCATACGTTAAGCCTAATATCCTTTGTTTCATAACCGTGAACCAGGCCATGTTATAGCCCTCGAAAGACCTAATTGAGGCGAGGTTTGTTCTGAAAGCATACTATCGCAAGGTTGCGTAACCTGACTCCTCGCATGATTGCTAATCATCAGCATTGGTGTTATTTCTCTTGCTATATCTTATACACCAATTAATCAACATTTGGGTTAACTACCACAACACTTCCAAATAAATGACACTTTTTCTAAACTTACATTGAACTTTGCATTAATGTTACCATTTATGAATGTACAGTTTTAATTGCAAATCAGTGCTAGGTATTCAAGGACATCTCAACGAGAGGCAATCAAGGAAGAATTTGACTTCCAGTGGCCGACATGAGGTGAGACAACCTAAAAAAAAAAAATCCACAGGCTGGGACAAATTACTCAAGAGCTCGAGCAGGGGCAAGCCATTAACAAGTTCCGACTGGGGGCAAGACCAGGTCGTCCTGACCATCAAGCAGAGTTGCAACCTTCTCTGAAGGAAATTCATAACAAATCACCATGTACCCAGACTTGGGGCATATAGGGTATCTTCGCCTGTGTCAATCATGGCGTCTTCAGCAAACTACGTGTCGAGGAAGTCAATCCCTCCCACCACCCGAAGTCCAATCCGCATTGGCAACTACCAGAGTCCACCATGCTGGCGTCTACAATCATATGAATCATACGCATTGCATTCGGCCTCATAAGCATCCTGCATCATATGCATACTCCAATCATACTATACTTCCCCAGCTCTTGCATCTCCGCGCGTCAGCTTTTGCATTTGCACTTCCATCCGTTATGGAACATCATATCATCAAGCATTCACATGTGCAAGTCAAGGTCCAGGATCAACCTCGACGAAACTTCAAGACAATCATCAGCCCAATCAGGGGAATTTTTTCAAGATTGTGGGTTTGTCCCACGATTTTCAAGAGCTTCAAAGCAGTCATCAGCCCAGTCAGGGGCAATCTTCTGCAATTGTGGGTTTCTCCCACAAAATTTGAAGTTATTCAAAGCAAGATTCAGCCCAGTCAGGGGCATCTTTTTCAAGACCATGGGCGTCTCTCGTGACGAATTTCAACCTCGTGGTTGATCAAATATGCAAATCAACATTCAGCCCAGTCAGGGGCATACCATTCAAAACCGTGGGCGTTCCCCACGAAGTTGTTCAACCTTTTGTTGGGCAAATCCAAGAAGTTCAGTGCAAGATCCAAACCCGAGCAGGGGCATCTTCAGCAAAACTGTGAGCGTTCCTCATGAAGTTGTTCAACCTTTTGTTGAGCAAACCAAGACATCAAGAAAAATTTAGCCCAGTCAGGGGCATCCTCTTCAGAATTCATGGGCGTAACCATGAAATCATTTCAGCAAAACTATGATCTCCAAACAAGACGGTGGGCGTACCCCGTTGACTCATTTCAATTCAATCTTCTTCTCAGGGGTTCCCCAATGGTTGTACCCAGCAAGCGTGACCGTTGTCAATTGCCTTACTATCATCCTTTTGGTGATAGTCGAACTTCGTCAGTTCCACCTAGCCTGCATCCTTTTGGTGTTGGTAAACTTCAGATCTATGTTGTCCTATCATCCTTTTGGTGATAGCGACCTGTGTGTTGTGTTTCGCTCTGCCATCCTTTTGGTGGTGGGTCTGGAATTTCGTCGATGTCAGATTGCGCGATATTTTGTTTGTGTTTCGCTCCGTCATCCTTTTGGTGGGGGGTCTATCATGGTCATTAATGATAGATTGTGCGATAATGTTATTTGTGTTTCGCTCCGTCATCCTTTTGGTGAGGGGTCTATAATGGTCATTAATGATAGATTGTGCGATATTGTTTGGCGTGAGTTTTGCTCCGTCATCCTTTTGGTGGGGGGTCTATCATGGTCATTAATGATAGATTGTGCGATGTGTTTATTTGTGTTTCGCTCCGTCATCCTTTTGGTGAGGGGTCTATCATGGTCATTAATGATAGATTGTGCGATATGTTTGGTGTGTGTTTCGCTCCGTCATCCTTTTGGTGGGGGGTCTATCATGGTCATTAATGATAGATTGTGCGATATTGTTTGGCGTGTGTTTCGCTCCGTCATCCTTTTGGTGGGGGGTCTATCATGGTCATTAATGATGGATTGTGCGATAATTTATTTGTGTTTCGCTCCGTCATCCTTTTGGTGGGGGGTCTATCATGGTCATTAATGATAGATTGTGCGATGTGTTTATTTGTGTTTCGCTCCGCCATCCTTTTGGTGGGGGGTCTATCATGGTCATTAATGATAGATTGTGCGATATTGTTCGGCGTGTGTTTCGCTCCGTCATCCTTTTGGTGGGGGGTCTATCATGGTCATTAATGATGGATTGTGCGATAGTTTATTTGTGTTTCACTCCGTCATCCTTTTGGTGGGGGGTCTATCATGGTCATTAATGATGGATTGTGCGATAGTTTATTTGTGTTTCGCTCCGTCATCCTTTTGGTGGGGGGTCTATCATTGGTCATTAATGATAGATTGTGCGATATTTTGTTTACGCTTCGCTCCGTCATCCTTTTGGTGGGGGGGTCTGTCATAGTCATTAATGTCAGTTTGTGCGAGTGTGTTCGCTCTATCATCCTTTTGGTGGTAATAGCCATGTGTGTTTCATCCCATCATCCTTTTGGTGATGTGAACTTTTTGCCAGTTATTTACGGTTTAATCAGAGGTATACCTCAGCTAGCATTTTCAATCCCCGAGCTTTCCTTTCGGACAAATTCAGGGTTTTCTTTATATCTAATTGTCTTCTACCTCGAAAGGACAAACCCTATAGTAGTTCGTCCTACTCGGTCAAAGCCAATTAGATAGGGGCATCTGTCATACCCCAAATTTGTCCTACCCTTATATAGTTTTCACTTGTACATCCACCCATTAACCATCATTCGAATAATCCAAAAAAAGAAGGTATGCTCATCCCTCTTGTTGTTCAACTCGAAAGCTTACTTGGGGATATCCGGAGCAATTGTATGTGTAATGATTGAGGTCCTTTGGTTTTGATTCATTTCGTTAGCTGGGCAAGGTTTTGTTTCATAATCAAGGTCAGGGTACGCCTAATTTTAGTGGTGTGGGTTTATCATTCCAATTGGGTTGTGTGCCAGGTCACGTCAATTGCGGATAAATAAAGTTGTCGATTGGTTATTAGTGGCTCATGACTAAAGATTATTAAAGATCCACACTGCTTCATGTTCTTTTAAGGTTAGTGAAGTGCAGTGGGGGGGTTTATGTTCAGTACAAGTGTGCCTCTTTGGTTTTAAGACGAACTTCTATAGTTCAAACCCACTGTCCATTTTCCGTTATTTGTCAATCCTTCATATCCACTTCAAAGTCCATTCACAATGTTTATAAATTAATTCCATTATCATTCCATACCAAAAATCCACATTTGCATCAAAATATCAAAATTGATTTGCATGAAAATCCAAAAAAAGGGCAAAAGAGTCATTGTACATAAATTCATCATCTTTTCAGGAGCCCATTTCATACACAAGATAAAGCACAAGGTTATAATATTCTTGTTTTTATTTTACATAGCCCATATCATTCAAGTCATTTCATCTTTGATTCAATTTCAATTGCAAAAGCTCCAACATTACAAAAATTGGTCAAAAAGTTTACGGTAGAATCCCTACTTCTGTTTCTTATAGTAAACTAGTACAATGTGAACGACATCCCCAATGATATTCCATACACACAGCATGAGTCCAATGTTTCACGTGGTAATTTCATTCATTAATGAAGGTAGCCGAGTGCGAGTGTTGTAACGGGTTATCGCCTTTCGCGCGAGGGTCGTTTCTCCGAAATGTCTCCGTGATTTTTCGAGGTGCGACACTGAGCCCGAATCTTTAACATGCGACTTTAGATCTATCACGAACGCCTCTCAACTTCGTAAATCTCCAGATCCAAGATCGTCATCAAACCATGAACGAGATCTTCATAGCTTCAAACACAGATCCCAGATTTTTGTACGAAAGTTCATCTTGAAGAACGTCTACAACGATCCACGAGCCTTCAAACATCTTCAAATCTTCGCATGCAACTCCATCACCTGCATCTCACACCTATCCGGTCAACGGGAAGTGGAAGAATATCCGGGATCTTAGTGATTTTTCTGTGTTTAGTTTGTTGTCTGGTGTTGTTTTTCACAGGAGAGTAGAGGAAGACAAGAAGCGAAGAAAAGGAGAGGGAGAGAGGTTGGTTTGGAAGGAAGAAGTGGAGAACAGACGGTGAGGTTGGGTGGCAGACGACGGCGGAACTAAAGCGAAAGAGAGATGCTAGGTTTTGTTTCAGAGTGAGGTGAGGGAGATGATGAGTCTGTGAGACTCCTGGGCTGGGTTAGTGGGCCTCAGCCCAATTCTTTCGTTTTTTGGGCTCATACTCCCTGTTTTTATTTTCCCCACCCTTATTGTTGGCTGTTCTTGGAGTTGGGCCAGACCCACGAGATTAAGCATAATACACCCCTGGCCTGGCTAACACACCCCTTGTTCACTGTCTTTCTGATTATGGACTGAACCAAAACAAGCCCAACTGTGTTGCCAGACTGAACACCCTTGCTTGGATGTTGCACCCCCAACTGTTTTTTCTTTAATACATTTTGTATTTTATAAATACTTTACCATTTTCTTTTTAGAAATTATAGTATTATTCTTCTTTTAGAAAATTAATATTTTTTCTTTTAGAATATTATATAGAGTTTTATATAGATTTTGTCTAGTATTTTTCCATATTCAATTTTCTTTTAAATTTCTATTTTTCTATTAGGAGTTTATTTTCACTTTAAAAGTTGAATATTATTTCCTCTTGTCATTGGTTTTTTCTCATCATGTTCATTTTGTAGGTCGATGACGAGACTTTCGTAAACCGCTATTAATCGACTTGTTGATGGATAATGTAGGATCCGAGACCACTTTTTCTCTCCTTATTTTTTCTTTTCCATCTGATTTTATTTTGGTTTTCTTCTGTGTTGTCAGTGTGACATGATTCAATTGGAGAATGATTCTCAATATCATATCTCTATCTTGTCTTTGATACGGGTATCAATACGCTACCTCTTTGAGTTTGACTTCAATTATAAGTCAAATTATGACGGTTTAGCATTGCATTGGTTCTGATTCGAAACGTCATCATCAAGGATCAAAAGAGGAGAAGATTGGAATGGAGCTTGCGCACAATGTCAAGGGCCAACAGAACCGCTCCGTTCGATAACATCTTTCTTATTCAAGGCTTTTAATCAACTGTCGAGTGGTGCGAGCTTTAGCGTTAGATACGTAGGAAATGATGATTGAGGGGTTTCCCCTTAATGGCCTAGAGTGTTTAGTGTAGCACCCTTTGGGTGATATGCGACGCATTCGCTCCTACGCCTTAGGTTCTTGCGTGTGTGTCCCGAGTTCCTTCCCGTTTGGCCATGTTAGGCCTGCTTCCTCTTTGTTCTCGCCCCTGTGCGATCGAAACCCTTTTCTCTCGCATCTTGGCGATTGAGATCCCTTCTCTTGCCCCGGTGCAATCGAGACCTGTTTTCCACATGCGCCGAACTACGTTCGGTCTGATCTCTCATACCTGTTGAGTGTACGTAGGCATAGGATTGCGATGATCCTAGCGAGCTCACTTTTTCCCCTTTCCTGTAGTTGGATGAACTACAACTGCTCTGATTTCTCATCCCAGATGAGAATATGTAGGCATAGATTGTGATATCCTAGCGAGCACACTAATAAGTAACTTCTCTTTTTTCTCGCTTCCGTGCGATCGAGACTTTCCCGCTGACGACTAATATTCCCTTTCTCTTACCCTACCGCAATTGAGACCAGACCGTAGTTTTAGATCCGTAGGTCCCCGTACCTTTAAACCCTGACATACTACGTCCGTTCTACCGCAAATAGGTAACGCCTAAGTCTCCAATGGTCGAGCAACATACACCTAACTGCTAGAATGTGTACGCTAGTATCGTCAACCTTTTCTCTCACCCTTATGTGATCGAGAACACCCCCGTTACCCGTAGTTACCCTGAACTACGTTTTGCTCTGATTTCTCATGCCAGATGAGAATACGTAGGCACAAGACATGACGTCTTGGCGAGCAATCCCCCCGTAGTTTCCCGAACTACGTTGACTCTGACTTTCCCATTGCATGAGGGAATACGTAGGCATAGAGCACAATGCTCTATTGAGTCAGTTCTTTCCGTTTAGCTTTAGAAGTCGTAGATAGATTGTTTTTTAACCCTTTAGACAAACAACCAAGCATGGATCCTGTTGAGTACAACAGACGTGAGGGGTGCTAATACCTTCCCCTTGCGTAACTGACTCCCGAACCCAGAGATTTGGTTGCGATGACCGATCTTATCCCTTTTTCGCTAGGTTTTTCCTGATCGTTTCCTTTCCCTCCTTTGGGATAAATAATGATAGGTGACGACTCTTCTGTCTTTGCCAGCACCTTTTTTCGCAGTAGCGACAATCCCTAAATCAGAACTTGTGATATCTAATAGTTACTACATCTTGTAACTGCATCATTCTGATCAACAATCAGTTAAGACTTTTGACTAATAAAAAATTCATGGATTTACTTCAAAGCTTCATCTAAGAACAATACACAATTTATTACCTCACAACTTCTGAATTTGTAAATCTATATCTACCACAATGCATCGATCGATACAGAGAGTGACTTATAACACAAGAAAGTATACGACTTTCAAAACCTTAAATCCTTATTTTCTATTTTTCAAAAGTCTTAATAAGAATTCTTATTCTACCCTAACAACTCGGTCTTCCTTTTATAATCTTCAGTAGTCCATGGGCTTCGAAATATCTGTTTAATTATTCCTTGATCCATGCCTTAAAAATTGGAACTAATATGTAAATACTCTACTGAAACAAAATCATGTGCATCAGTAATAGACACAATGTCCTAACATCGTGTTGGGACATCTTGTCCAACATGTCTTCTTTAAGCAGAATTCTTCTTGTTGGAACAACTTGTGCAACATCCTGTTTTACCAAAATTTGCTCAAATCTTCAGAGCCTTCATTTGCAAAGAATAAAAATAGACGAGTGCTTAGCATCAATACAGATGAGTATTGCAGATCAATATGGACGAGTATTGAAAAAATATTTGAAATAAACATGGATGAGTGTTAAGAATCAACGAGTATCGAACATAATACGAACGAGTAATGAAAAGGATGAGTAAACACTGACGAGTGTTAGAAATCAATAGAGATGAACACGTATGAGTGTTAGGATTAATACAAACGATTATTGGTGAAACCTGAAGCATACATGGACGAGTGCTGCAAAATTAATACGGACGAGTACTAAAAGTAAATGTAATAAACACAGACAAATGTTTAGGATCAACACAGACGAGTATTGAGGATCAATGAAATAAACATAGACGAGTGTCTAGGAGAACACGACGAGTGTCTAGGGTCAATATGGACAAGTATTAACAAAGATGAAACAAACACAGACGAGTGTTGAAGATCACTGCGGACGAGTATTGAAGGGCAACGAAACAGACATAGACGAGTGTCTAAATCAACAAGGACTGGCATTGAAGAAATTGAAAACAAACATAGATGAGTGTTTATTGTAGCAAACCGAGATAAGAATAACGCCTCTAACACCTGCATGATGAGTGAAAGCAACAACACCAAAAATGTTAACCAACCTTGAAGGGATGATACGAGCGACCACCTGGACGAAGGGGTGAAAAGAAAAGAAACCACATATTGATGACTCTGCGAGGGGTAAAATTATCTTGGTCGAGCAACTCTACAGAAGGTATAAAACAATTCCTATGGAATGAAACACCAATAGGATAAATGAATCCAACAACACCACCTGAATCACGACACTTTTTGCTAGGGAAAAGTCTGGGAAAAGAGGGTATCCACCATTGACTTATGCTTCAGATGCATATGTTTGGATATGGCGTAATGCTACATACGAAATGGAAATGCTACATATTTAGAGGATGTGATGCAAAGATGATTATGATATGCAAGTAGCACTCCACCGAAATGAGTGCCTACAAGAACCGGAAACGAATCCGCTAGGGAAGGGAACCTGAAATGAATTCCAAATAACTCTTGCTGGAGAAACTTCAAAGAGAACTTCCATCATGCCAGGAAGACAAAAATAGCAAACACCTGCTGGGGAGACGACCCAATAATTTGACAAAGAAAAGGTGCCAATGACAATTGGGCTTTGAACCTGCGGGGAATACATCAACAACTACGGATTTGCCCGTCAAGGAAATTAAAGATGAATTATGCTTGTGGAAAAAAGTAATGATGCCAAGTCTTCTAGGGGACAATACTGAGCTTACTCCAGTGTTGGGGATCCGCCCTCTACCCTTACTCTACTGGGGATAAGGGAACAATAATGGGAGTTGCGACCGTGCTTGGGAAGCACAAGCAAATCACTACTATCCTGTCTGAGGTAGCCAACTTCTGGACGCTAGCTAGGGAGAAATAAACCACACACGACATTTTCCTAGGGAAGACAACAGATAAATTCACAATGCTCTGCTGAGGAAGAAAATACTTCCATGACCTCTGTCGGGGAGAGCAACTCTTGAACTCTACTGTAGAGACTAACCTGAGCCTCAACTAAGGATGATAATACTTTCATAGCCTCTGTCAGGGAGAGAAACTCTTGAAATCTTGCTGGAGAGACTAACAATAATCTCAGCTGAGGATGACAACGCTTCAGTAATCTCCGCCGGAGAGAACAACTTTATTGGGAAGAGTAATCACGTCTGTAATACCCCAAAATTTTCCCTAAGATTTGTCGTTTCATCTTGCATTCCATTGCATTTTACATTGTAATTAACCAGTCACTAACAAGTTTGTGTAGTTGGTTGATTTTTGCAGGAAAATATCGTGTGGCGTGCTCTTTAACTTATGAAGGGTAAAATGGTCATTCGTTCGTAGTTGGCTGTCAATTTGTGATTTTGAGCTGTTGGTCAGGAAATTTGAGCCGTTTGATATGGTTGATGTGAGTTAGGGCCGAGGTGTTGTTGGAATGATTGAGGAGGATTCGAGTCGTTCAAATTAAATAGGCTCAATTAGACGGTTTGGATTTGATCGGATAAGGTTCCTGTGGATTGCCGGAAGGTTTAATCGAAAGTTCTGTTGGAGACGAGATTAGTTGGATAAATCAAAGGAATTAGGAATTAATAAAAAATTATGGAATTTCATTTCATTTTTATTTGTAAATCAATTGTACTGCATTTTACTTTCATTTTCATTTTTAAATCAATTTCATTCTATTTTATTCTCATATCATAATATACAATTCATTTCATTTTAAGTTTATTTTTATTTTTATTTTCATTTTTAAATGACCTTATTTTATTTCCACTTTCATTTTTTAATTTTAAGATGTTGGTCTCATTTCTATTTTTTAAATAATAATTTTGTTACATTTTAATATTAATTTTCAATTTCATTTGCATAAATATTTAAATTGAGGTTTTGGTTTTATTAATGTTAATTCTTTACAAAAATTAATAAATAAATAAAGAATTTCATTAATAATCTTAATCCTTTACAAAAAATAATAAATAAAATAAAATCACAAAAAATATATTACATATTTCTAAAATTCCTAAGTCTTCCAATTTTCTTCGACTTTTCCTGAGCTTCCGATTTCTTCGAACCTGCAAAAAAGTAAACAAAGACAAGCCAATTTAATCGGTTAGAATATTTTCGACACCCTCAGAATAGTATCATCATCGGGTGCGTCGGGAGGGTAACAGATTGCTCTAAAACCAACTCCCGACTTTATTTCCGGCATTTCGGTAAATCAAGCCGTTTCTGTTCTTATTTTTTGAGGCAACCAAAAGAGAGATAAAGAAGTGCTTTTGAAAAAGCTGGTTTGGGAAAAAGTGCTTATCCAAAAAAGTGCTTATTGGAAAAGCACTTATTTGAAAAAGTGTTTTCAAAAATTGGTTTGTCAAATAGGCCTTAACCGCAATTTCCAGAAAAAAGCACAATCCAAGAAAAAAACCAAGCCAACGGATTCAACGGAAACCATTTCGCAACTTTCCAATAATTTCTAGAAAAATAGCCACAACTCATTCAAACAAACACTCTCCAGGTCAAACAACCGTGAAATTTAAGCAGTATTAATCTCCGAATAAAGCACAGAGAACACACAAAAATAGTCATCAAGAATCCCTGAAAAGAGGCAACAATTTTAGCAGAAAAATAGTAACAAATTTGGCAGAGGAAGTCATGGATCCAGCCCAGGAAAAAGCACAATATATGAACATCAACCTTGTCAGTTTGAAGGGGGGGTTCAAGCGGAGATTCAGAGAAGCCACACAGGCTTCATCATCATCATCAGATAAACCCAAAACATCAGAGAAAAAGGGAGTTCGTCAAGAACATCGGGGAAAAAGAGGTTTTTTCAAAGTTCATCATCATCATAACAACACCAGTTAGACTCAGAAAAGAGAAACCCTCTCGTCATCATCCCAACGCGCCACTAGCGAACGAAGAACTCAGTGAAGCAACACCGCAAGTCGACGACGACAAGGAGCTCGAGGAACACCATCGGGTCCCTCACCAAGGCCGCGACCCAAGACTCAGAAGGACGAAACTTTTCGTCTCACCATCATCGTCAAGCCCAGCCGCGAATCCGAAAAGGAGAGATCACCGGACAGACCCTCGAAGCTCAGAAGGAGAGTTTTCGCTCTCACCATCATAATCGGGGGTAAGAAAGAGGATTCTTATATTGGTTTTCGTTTTGTTTCAGGAAATAGAGGTAAATCCGACGACATGCAAGCGAAAGAAAGGAAGAGGAAAAGCTTTTGTGGCTCAACAATGGTAGCCGTCGGCACACACGAAGAAGAAGAAGATAAAGTTAAAAGAAAACCTAGCTAAATGAAGCCAAGGAGACCACCCCCTCCCACTTTTATCTGTTTTTGTTATTTTTATATTTTTATAATTTTCTTTTTTCTTTAGTTATTTTCCATTTAAGTAGCTTTTAGTTTTGTTTTAATTATGATTAGTGATTGTGATTAATTATTTAAATTGTATTTAAATTTAAAAAACATTTCATTATTAAAACTTAAAACATTTTTTCATTATTAAAACTTAAAACATTTTTTTCATTATTAAAGCTTAAAACATTTTTCATAATTCAAATTCAAACATTTTTTCATATTAGAATTAAAATATTTCATTAACATTAAAATTAAAATAATTTTTCTTAAATTGAATAAACTTAAAACAAAACTTTTTCTTTATTAAAACCTTAAAAGACCTTAAAACAAAACTTTTTCTTTATTAAAACCTTAAAACAAAACTTTTTATTTAAAAAAAAAACCTTAAAAAAATCAAAACAAATTTTTTTCTTTATTAAAACAAGTTTCTTTTTCATTAACAAAAATGTCAAAATAAAGAGTTCTTGGATTTAGGTCATTTTAATTTTCATCTAACAATCACTTGATCCTTATTAATTTCTGCATACTAATCCATGACTTTTATTTATGTTTCAATTTGTCGGTTTGTAATTACGAGAGGCTATCGTCGCCTTATTCTATTTTTATGGTTTGTAATCATGCGAGTAATCATCGTAGTTAGTTTTTTTTTGGCATTTTTTGGGATTTGTAATTTACGCGAGTGATCGTCACGATGCTTTTATTTACCGCTTTCTTTATTTTCGTATTTTAATGCCACCATATAATAACTCTTCCTCATTTGCATCAGTTACCGTTAGTGTCATTTCGAAGGATTAGGTCCAAACCATTTAACCACCGAGTCAATAGTCCTAACCCTAGACCGTTTCAAACCCTAATTCGACTACGTGTCCCACCGTGGACAAGTTTACCCTTTACCCTAGCTTTAGGTCAAAGAGTCGCCGTACTCTGCTTTATGGTTTCTTGTCGTGGAATCCCTAATTTAACCCTAATTTCAATCAACCAGTTCAACGTAGAAATAGGAGTTTCAAGACTCCACGTAGGCGCTTTCCCTAAGACACGCTTATTCCCCATTAAAACCTTGACCACAGTCAAGACGTTTCTAACCTCCCTTTCGAGGGGAACTACGATTACTCTGATTCCATTCCCTATCCAGGATACGTAGGCACAAGATGTGAATCTTGCCGAGTAAACTTAGGACTAACCCTTAGGCTTTTAAGTCACTCTATCCCTTAGCTCAACATATATACCTTAAAGCAAGTAATAAAGCAAAAATAAACAAAAGGTTCTTGTAGAGTACTACAGAAGTTTAGGGTGCTAGTACCTTCCCTAAGCTTAACCAACCCCTTATCTAGAGCTCTCCCCGCATTGTGTTTACGATGCAAAAATAGTTTTTCCTTCTTTTGACCTTTTCCTCCGGATAAATCAAAGTCAGTTGTGAATTAAGAATTGTGATTCAAGCTAATTAATAGTTTGATATCCTATTTCCACCGCAACAACGCCATTCTGCAAATGCAAACCAAGCAAGATAACAATCTGTATGCGGAATGACAACCTCAGTTACCACCCAAGACACTCACAATTTAAGCAATTTCAATTGTTTTTATCATGCTTCACAAAACTTCAATGTTTTCACCTGTAATGTTTATCAAAATATCGAAAGTTTTACAAACAAAACAGTAAAAGTAAAAACAACAACATGTAGCTTTTTGAGTGAAATGAAGTTTTATTGATTGAATTAGCCTGTAAATAGGTAGTTACATTAGGAGGCAATTCTTGGAAAGAGGTAATTTCACAAAAGAAAAAGAGAAAATACACAATTTGGCAATGTGGAAACAAATTTCCATCAAGTTCTGACTCAACTATGACCCGTATATCTTCGAAGTTCTTGAATACTTTTGCCTTCAGAAGAGATTGATTGGAATGATTCCTATCCTTCGAGATTCCCATGTATCAAGATGAGCTCATAGGTCGAACGCAGATCACAACCTCTCGCTTTCAAATCCCTAACTTTTTCCTAGATCGCTCTTTCGGGTTTTCAATCCACCGGGCTACCCATTTTTCCCAAAGTTTCCTTTATAGGTTTTCAACTTTGTGGGTTATTCAATTCTTTTCTTTGATTTTATCCCTAATTTTTGCCTGAATATTTTCTTTTTGTGATTTGCTGGGATGCCCTTTTTTGCCTGGACCTTTTCTTTTTGTGGTCCAGCGGGTCTTTTTATGCAAAGTATTTTTTGACTACGTTTGCGTTCACATGGGATGTAAAATCTTCACCATCCATAGTTGAAAGTAGCAAGGCTCCACCAGAGAAAAACTTTCTCACGACATATGGCCCTTCGTAATTTGGAGTCCATTTGCCCCTATAATCTCTCTGAGGAGGGAGGATCCTTTTCAAAACCAATTCACCTGTCTGGAAATATCAAGGACGCACTTTTTGATCAAAGGATTTCTTCATCCTTCTCTGGTATAATTGACCATGTGCAATGGCTGCCAATCTCTTCTCTTCAATGAGGTTCAGTTGGTTCAACTTGGTTTGTACCCATTCGTCTTCATCAAGCTTCACATCCACCAAAATCCTTAAAGAAGGAATCTCAACTTCTAACGTCAGATCAACTTCCATACCATACACCAACGAGAAAGGAGTTGCCTCTGTCGATGTATGCACCGAAGTACGATAACCGTATAACGCAAATGGCAATATCTCATGCCAATTTTTATATGTTACCACCATCTTTTGCACAATCTTCTTGATATTTTTATTCGCTGCCTCAACATCACCATTCATCTTTGGACGATATGGAGAAGAGTTGTGATATTCAATTTTGAAGCTCTGGCACAACTCCTTCATCATCTTGTTATTCAAATTCAAACCATTATTAGTAATGATTCTCTCAGGGATGCCATAACGATAGATGATGTCCTTATTTATAAACCGGGCGACTATCTGCTTTTTAACATTGGCAAACGAGGCCGCCTACATCCATTTGGTGAAGTAATCAATGGCAACTAGAATAAAACGATTCCCATTGGAAGCAGTAGGCTCAATATTTCCGATCATGTCAATGTCCCACATAGAAAAGGGCCAAGGAGATGTCAACACATTCAGAGTGGTTGGTGACACGTGCACCTATTCAGCATAAATTTGGAATTTATGACACTTTTTGGTGTATTTAAAACAGTCAGACTCCATAGTCATCCAATAGTACCCCGCTCAAAAAAAATTCTGGCCATAACATACCCTTTAGCACGAGGATTGAAAGAACCCTCATGAACTTCTTCCATCAACACGTTGGCCTCATGTTCATTAACACAACGAAGCAAGACCATGTCGAAGTTCCTCTTATACAACACGTCATCCTCGTTGAGAAAGAAATTACCATCTAGCTTCCTCAGAGTCTTCTCATCTTTGCTGGATGCCCTTAATAGGTACTCTTGAATTTTAAGAAAGCACTTGATATCATGAAACCACAGTTTATCATCTGACACGTCTTCGGTAGCAAACAAAAAAGCAGTCTATCAAGACGCACAATGCTGATTGCCGGAACCTTATTATAATAATTCACCTTGTACATTGATGCTAACATTGCCAACACATCTGCCATCTGATTCTTAGCTCGAGGCACCTGATGGAACTCAACCTTGTCAAAGAAAGGTAACAATCTTCTTGCTGAATTCTTATAATGCACCAAGTTTTTCTGATGAGTCTCCCATTCTCCCTTAATCTGATTTATGACCAGCACTAAATCGTCATACACATCAAGACTCTTGACCCTCAGATCAATGGAATCTTCTAACCCCATGATGCATACTTCATATTTTGCTTCGTTGTTGGTGCAAGTAAACGTCAATCGAGAAGTGAACGATATGTGAGACCCATGAGGAGTAGTAATGATTGCTTCGATTCCATTACCATATACGTCGGCAACACCATCGAAAATCAAACTCCAATAATATCTAATTTCAGGCCCCTCGTCAGGCAAAGCCTTGTTGCAGTCTTTCATTTTCAGAAACATGACGTCTTCATCCGGAAATTCAAAATTCATCGGTTGATAGTCCTCAATCGGTTGTTCAGCAAGATATTCTGACATAACACTTCCCTTGATGGCTTTCTGGGAAACATATTGGATATCATATTCTATCAAAACCATCTGCTAATGGGCAATCCTTCTAGTGAGTGCTGGCTTCTTAAACACATACTTAATCAGATCCATCTTTGATATCAACAGGGTTGTATGATTTAACATATACTGCCTCAAACGCTTGGCTGCCTAAGCGAGTGCACAACATGTTTTCTCTAGCATTGAGTACCTCGACTCACAATCTTTAAATTTCTTACTCAGGTAGTATATGACATGCTCTTTTCTACCTGTCTCTTCTTGTTGACCGAGCACACACCCCATTGAATTCTCAAGAACCATTAGATAATAATAAAAGGTCTTCCTACCACCGAAGGTATGAGGATCGGAGGTTCCTGCAAATATTATTTTATCTTTTCAAAAGCTTTTTGACAGTTTTCATCCCACCTGACTGCTTGATATTTTCACAACAACTTGAATATTGGTTCACACGTGGCTGTAAGATGAGAGATGAACCTAGTAATATAGTTCAACCTCCCCAAGAAACCACAAACCTCTTTTTCTGTTTTCGGCTCAGACATCTCTTGTATTGCTCTTATCTTGGCAGGGTCAACCTCGGTACCTTTTTCACTAATAATAATACCCAACAGTTTAATAGACCTCACCCCGAAGGTGCACTTGTTTGAATTCAACCTCAACTTGAATTTCCTTAACCTTTCAAATAGCTTCCACAAATTAACCAGGTGTTGTTCCTTCATTTGGGACTTTGCGATCATGTCATTAACATAGATGTCAATCTCTTTGTGAATCATATCATGAAAGAGAGTCACCATTATCTGCTGATAGGTTTCCCAAGCATTTTTTAATCCAAAGGGCATCACTTTATAACAGAACGTCCCTCACGGTGTTATGAATGTCATTTTCTCCATATCGTTTGGGGCCATGTTGATTTGGTTATACCTAGAGAAACCATCCATGAAGGAAAACACAGAAAATTGAGTAGTATTATCTACTAACACATCAATGTGAGGGAGCGGGAAATCGTCTTTCGGGCTTGCTGTATTCAAATCCCTATAGTCAACACACATCCTGACCTTTCCATCTTTCTTAGGTACAGGCACAATATTAGTAACCCACGGAGGATAATTAGTCACAACAAGAAATCTGGCATCCAACTGTTTTTGAACCTCTTCTTTGATTTTGACAGCGATATCCAGTCTTGTTCTTCTCAACTTCTGCTTGACCGGAAGACATTCCTCTCTAAGAGGCAAATAGTGCACGAAGATATCCACCTACTCTTGGAGCATTTCAACCAATCTTCTCTTGACATTGTCTTCTAATGCGGCCCCAATTCTGACTTCCTTCTTATCATCCTCGGTACCCAAATTAATGATCTCAATATGATATTGATGAGGCTGAATGATTTGTTCCTCATGTTTCAAAAGTTTGGCTAATTCCTCAGGAAGTTCACAATCTTCATCAGTCTCATCTTCAGTATGGTAAATAGGATTGTCAAAGTCATACTGAGCCATAGCTTAATCATTATTGATAAAATATGAGGGAATGGATTTGCATGAGTGATGTTTTATGTCTTATCAAAAATGCAAAGATGGACAAAACAAAAACACATTGCCATTTTTAAGATGCAAAAGCAAAAATTAAAAATAGGGAGCGAAACATTTGAATGCAAATATTCCTTTATTCATGATAACATAGGACTTGACAGATGTAAAACAAGTAAAAATTGCTCTTCGCGAGTGACCAGGATGACTTCCTCAGAAGACCAGTTGCACACGTCTTGGCCTGGGATGCAGGGGCGAATCCAGCTATCCATATCGCAGTCACTATCGACTTCGTCTTCCCCTATTGCATGAATCTGATAAAAAATGACCACAGCGCTTATGAACTTGACAGGGCCCTTGAACCTCGGCGGAGCTTGCGAGGACTTGTATCTCAATCCAAATTTATCATTCTTCATCGGCACCTCGAGAACATGGCCCCATCCTTGGGAACTACCAGCCTTAACCACAACACGTGCTTCTTTCAAAGAAGACATTGAAACCTCGGGCTTTTTATCCTCCATAGTAGGCTCCTTCTGAATATGAACTATTTTGAAAGCCTGGCAGATGGTTTCATGTATTTCCCTATCAACTTTGACATACTTAAAAGATGACAAGTGGCTAACCATAATGTCTTCCTCTCCGTAGACCATGACAACCCTTCCTTCAACCATGTACTTAAGCTTCTGGTGTATAGTTGAAGTAACTGCCCCAGCAGAATGAATCCAAGGATGGCCCAACAAACAACTGTAGGCTGACTGGATGTCCATGATGTAGAAGGTTGTCTCGAAAACCTCAGGTCCAACTTAAATAGGCAGAACCACTTCACCAAATACAGACCTTTTGGATCCATCGAAAGCCTGCAGTACCAAATCACTAGGCTTGCAAATCACACCCTGCGTATCCAATTTCATAAGAGCCTTCTTTGGCAACACGTTCAATGACGACCCCATATCCACCAACACATGGGAAAAAAGAAAGCCATTACATTCGTTGGAGATATGCAAGGCCTTATTATGATTCCTTCCCGCCGGTGTTAAATCCAGATTGGTAAACCTCAGACCATTCCCTGCATTAACATGGGCAACTACCCCTTCAAGTTGATTCACCAAAATCTCCTGTGGAACATAAGTGGCATTCAATACTTTCAGTAGTACATTTCTATGCGCCTCGAAACACACCAATAAAGATAGAATGGAAATCTTGGACGATGTCTGATTCAACTGGTTGATAATCTTATAATCACTTTTCCGAATCAATCTCATAAATTCCTCTACATCTTACGAGAAAGAAGCATCACTAGATTTTTATTGCATATAATCATCCATAACTAACTTTCCTTTATCCTTATTCGATCTTTCAACATTGACATTTGATGGAGAGATGACCTTGCCACTGCGCGTGATACCTCAAGCACCAACAATATTGTCCATGGTAGACCCAACATCTGAAGAACCTAACAACTCTTATTTCTGCCTATTACAAAATACCTCAACTCTGTAGTTCCACGGGATAGCCTTGGTACTCTCATACGGTATCGGCCCTGGTGTAGTGATAATGACAGGTGCTTGTTACACTGGCATCGAAATATAGAAGGTCTTGTACATAATTGATATCGTCGCAATGTCCTCACCATTAATCTCATCCACCATACTTGTTCTGTCAAACTGTAAATGTCCATCATCCATCAGTTTCTGTATACCATCCCTCAACAGGTCACAAACCTTTGGCTCTAATACACATCTTTGGCAATCGAAGGCACAACCCGGGAAAATGTCTCCCTTGTTAGATAACGGCGCAGATCTAGAATGGGGGGGGGGGGGGGTTGAATAGATCACTTGTTAAAAACAGAGTCGGCGCTTACCAATATTTGGTTTTAAAAAGTTTTTAGGCGGAAGCTTTCGAGGAATTATATTTGTCTAAAATGAACCTTTACTGAAAAGATCGGATATGCGCAAAGCTTGTGGAATCCGATAAAAAAGAGATTAAGAATCACTAATTTGAACACACATCAACTAGAATTTATTCACTATGAGGTTGGACTGTTTCTAATGCTTGTAAAATATAACTCAATTGAAAAGATAACACAAGTGTTTGTGTTCACACAATTAGTCAAACACTTGGCGTGCAAGGCACCACAAGTGAATTTCAATATGTGAGTGAAGTACTAAAGTATTAAATTACAATCAAGGATTGTAATAAGATTTCTCAAATTTTTCAGCACTAAACACATCAGAATTTTGATCAACTAAATTGTTTGCACACAAACTCAGAAATTAAACAATTGAAAAATAAAGAGAGAACACAAATTTGTTGAGGCAGTTCCCCCGTCGCCCTCGCTCGGGGTACGTCTGCTCTCAATTCTAAAAATAGAATTGAGACTTGTATATATTTAACCTATTTTCAAACGATTACAAGAGAAGCAATAGAACTCAAACAATCAAACCCAATTATTGATGCATAGCCTATTCCTTCTCTTCCCTTGATTCAAGATGAATCAAGTCCTTCGAACGCGATGAATAAACCTCCGGTTACCACACACCCTTTGAACAATCCTATGGTCTTCAAATCTTGCCCGGCTAATTTCAATCACCAATGCTTCGAACCCGAATCTTCCTGTCACAATCCTCTGGTTACCACTACTAAACTGACAGAACCTCCCGTTCTTCGATTACCTTTGCTTGGCTGAATATGTGATGGACCGATTCATGCAAAAACCCCTTAAATCCAAGATTTTTAGAGGACAAAACCCTAACAATTTTATTCAAGAAAAACCCATTGATTTCTTAATCCAAACCTGATTACACCAATCCTATGTTTGGACTTTATCACCTCAAAAATTTAGAATGCACAACAAAAATGATTATGTGTAGTTGTTGAGAAAATGCAAGAAAGAGGATGAATATGATGAGAACAAAATCAGTGTCTATTTTCACATTTCTTGTTCTTTTTTTTGGAAGAATAAGCTAACTCAATATATATACAAGTCAAAAACAATTAAACAACTTAACAAACACTTTGACAGTTTCACATAACAGAAATTTAGTCAAAAACGCACGAGCGGTCGACCTATACACAGGGAAGGGTCGACCTGAGCTCACCCGAATTTCAGATTATGCAGAAAACAACACTTTGCATCGACCAGAACAGGTCATGCATCGACGCAAAGAATACAAAATTAGACAGACAGAAGTAAACACAGTGTGAGTCGACGGAGGGTCGACGCGAGCACTCCTGAAGGTAGACCATGCAAAATACCTTCTGTATGAGTCGAACAGAACATTCTTTAAGTCGACTCAAAGACACAAAATATATAAAAATGCATATTTTTAAGTATTTATCTACTTTTGAGATACTCCACCATATTTCAAGCTAGACCAACATGATCAAACCTATATGGAACATATATTTGTACTATTTCTATATGTATCTAAAAATGTTTTTGACAGATGTTTGACGCAAGAGGAATAAGGTATGCATATGAGACACAATGATTCCGTATGTCATACCCTAAATTTTGACCCCTTAGATTCCATTATCATTCTATATGCATCAAGCATATGTTATCTAACCCTAACCTCTTTTAAGTTAATCTTTATCAAGATGCCGATGAATTAGGGTTTCACACTGTCAAAGTCAAGAATCCTGTGGATTGATCAGTCAAGGTTTTGGATTGATCTTCTGCATATCAAGTCTTCACATCATCAAGAGGTTCATATATTAACAAGAATAAGTGCTATTTGAGGTTGTTACCAAGAGAATTGAAGCAGTGTTGTGCAAAACCCTGATTAGGGTTTCTAGTTGAAAAATCAACTGTAGTTTAACTTTTGGTCTAAATGGGTTTCTAAAGCTTGAACCATGGTCCATGATGTTTATATGACTTATTTAAGTCCCCTCAAGAAGTATGAAAGGTTCAAAAACCCCAAAACACTAAGGATTGATCCTAAAGATTTCAACTGTTCGGTTCGTCTATCTAGAAGGTCAACTCTTTGACTTTTAGGGTTTGACCCCAAATTGAAGCAATCTAGGTTTCGAACATTATGTTATTCCTAAATAGTGAGTTTGGTGAAGATTTAATCAAGAATTGATGGATAACTTGTGAATCAAGAAATTAGGGTTTATGAAAAACCCTAATTACAAGCCTATTTGGAATGGTCATAACTCTCAAACCACACATCCAAATTGAGTGGCCCAAAGCTGGTTGGAAATCCCTTGAGAAGTCCTACAAAGGTATACTAGAGGGTTGAGGTCCAAGCTGTCACTACTATGAAAAACGAGGTCAGCAAGACAGAAGAGTCGCCACCTTTTGTTATTTATCCCTCAGAACGGGAAAGGAAACGATCGGAAAAAACCTGACGAAAAGGTATAAGACAAGGTCATCGCAACCATTGTCTAGATTTGGGAGTCGGTTACGCAAGGGGAAGGTATTAACACCCCTCACGTCCATCGTACTCGATGGGATCCATGCTTGTTGTGGTTATCTGGCGGGTTTGTTAAGTCTATCTATGCTAAAGGTCTGGTCTGAAAAGAAAAGAAAATGACTCGACAGAACACAGCAGTTATATGCCTACGTATTCCCGTCTGGCACGAGAAATCAGAGTCAACGTAGTTCGCCTAACTACGGTTAAAGGTTGCTCGCCGAGATATTGCATCTCGTGCCTACGTACTTTCACACAGCATGAAAGATCAGAGCAAACGTAGTTCGGGACACGAGAGACACTGGTTTGTCTTTTTTATCCAAGTAGGGTTAACAGACGGTTCCAGTAATTTGGTGTATGCAGCTCGCTCGACGGAGACTTAGGCGTTTACCATTTGCGGTAGAACCGAGAGTATAACTCTCCTTCTGAAAAGGGTTTCCAAGGGATTAAAGGTCCAAAAGGACAAAAAGAGTTTGATCTTTGTTGTATGTTTTTTAGAGAAGTATCTTTTATGGATGTTTGCAACTGATATCGCACTAGAGACTATGACCTGAGAGTGAACGCGTCGTATGTCACCCAAAGGGTACCATACTAAACATCCAGACTGTTGGAAAGAAACTCTCCAACAATCCTTTCTCAAGTAGCTTAAGGCTCGTAACGTACAACGTCAATTAACCTTTATTACTGTATTTTGATTTTTGTTTGCATATGAGAAGAGAACGGACTCACTAAAGGGGAACTGATCCAATCCTAAAGTTGTCATGCAAAGATGATCCTATGGTTGAGGTTAAGAGGGAAACTAACTAATGTTATCATGCATGGTTAGAACCCTAATGTTTGTTATAACTTCTCTTGAACAAGAGAAGTCAGAGTTCCTAGGGGAACATGGCAAAGGAAATCAACAGCAAAAGAAATAACTGTACAGAAACAACTGTAAATAAAATGCATACAATGAATCAAACAAGAAGAAGGAGCCAAGCTCAACTTCTATATCAAGCAAGCCCAAAGGCAACACACAAAACACAGGCAAGGGAGACAGACTCAACCTTAAGCCAGCAAGCAAAGCCAATCAATAACAGTCAAGCAGAGGGAGACAACCTCAACCTCTAGATGCAGACAAGCAAAGGGAGCTATTATCAACCTTTAAGATGCTCTTAAGCCTAGATCACTATATGAGAAACCTATTCTGAATGCAACACACATTCAATCATTCACACAAGCAGCACAGAGCAGTTAGAAAATGCAGCAGACAAAAATAGCAGACAAATAGCTCAACAGCAAAGCAAATAAACAGCAAACAATCAAACAGTCTGCAAACAACAACTTCAAACAATCTTCAAGAGAAGTCTTCATCTCCATGCTTCAACAAGCTCCAACACAATGTAAGAGAATTAACATCAATATATTTGGATGATGATGGGAAGCAGGAAGGAAACCAAAGGAATCCCTCCTAACACTCAACCAGTCATCTGAGAAAGGCATCCTCAAAGGTTCTACCTCTTGTAAAATACCACACATACTTCCAAAGGAAATATGAGGCTTTCACATAGGAACCTTGAATCATAGGATGATAATGGAAAGCAAACAAAGCAAACCATGTTTTATGTGAAGAAGGAGAGAACAACTAAGCTCTTCCTAAACCCTAATTGAACAAGCTAAAAGAAAGCTTCTAAAGGGAGGTCTAAACACCAAATCAAACATCACCATCAAGCAAACATAAGCTTAAACATGCCTAAAACACCACCAAAGAAGATTAACAAGCTTATCATGCACTAAAGGAAACCATTCAGGTCATTCTAAAGCAAGTGCTATGTTGAAAACAACTAAAACTAGCCTAAGTATTAAATCAACTTAAAATACTAAAACACCTTCTAAAATCCTAAGAAAATTTCTAAGGGAACCTAAGTATATTAAGGACCTATGGGCAAAGGATCAGAACCTTAATCTAAAGGGAAGTCACCTAAAGAAATCCTAGATCACAAGGTACCACATAAGAACCCTAAAATGGAAAGTCTAATGATCTTAATTCAAAACAGAACCTATTGTTGTCTAAAAAATCTAAATTAAATCATAGGGGATCATGCATCTCTAATCTACCAGCTAGAAAAAAAATCATCCCCAAACTCAATACCAATTGCAAGAACAAAAATCAACAAAATCATGTATCAAATATACAAAATTAAAGAAATTAATAAAATGGAGAAAATCAAATTAAATGGAAAAATAAGAAAAAATGAAATGTAAGAGCACAGAAAAATCACACATAAAAAGAGGAGCATGGACATATTTTTATTTTATTTTTCTGACAAAAATTGAAATTAAAATGAATTTTAGAATGAAAATGCAATTAAAATAAAAAAGAAAATCAAATAAAAGAAATAAAATGCAAGATAAAAGGAGGGGCGTTGGATGAATTGATTCAGTCTCCTAATCTAAGGCTTGCCAGCGTGCCACTTCAGTTGCCACATCAGATTAATGAAACGGTTGCGTTTCAATCCATTCAGAGTCAAATTCAAAATAAAATGTGGTACACGATCTGATGACAAAGTCCAATTTCAGGCTATATCCAAGGGCTCAGCACTCATCTTCTTCGTTTGAATGGGAAATGGAGGGAGAGTTGCAGAGGTGGACCAGACGGTGGTCCGATAATGCGCCACCGTCTTCTCCAGCGACCAAACAGTTGCAGGTCATGGAAAATTAACAAAACTTATACAGATCCACTCCAAATTCCATGTAGAGTTCAAATATCATGCTCATTTCCTCTAATTCCTCATGGATTATGAAACACGAAGAAGATTTTAAAATTCAACTCATTCTGAAATCTCACCAATCCTCAAACTAAAACCATAGATCTGCTCCTCTTGTTACACTGATCAATCTAAACTAAATAGATCATGAAGAATCCTCAAGATCAGGCCACACCAATTCCAAACAAAAATCACATCGCATCCTATTTTGTCTCTAATCATCCAGATTTCTATCCAAAATCCATCTAAGCTTCAACCTAATGCCTAACCACATACTAATCCAGGCTAGATCATGCTAGAATCAGTTCAATTTCGAAAGCTACATACCTGGTTTTGACCTTCAAATTGAGGAAGTTATGGAGTGTTTCTTGGATTCAAATCGTGCAGAAACTTTCAATGAAGTGTGCTGAAGAAGAAGGACACCTTGAATTGCCTTGGAAACCTCTCAATCAGAATTCACGATTCTCACTTTTTGCTCTTGAACTCAAACTTCAATCTCTGCTTCCAACACGAATCAATCACCAAACCTGAGCAAAACCTTCTTCTAAACTTAAATAGAGATGATTTATGGGCTTTTGAGGTCCAATTGAGGCCCAAATCCAGAAATCCACATTTCACTTTTCTTTCAAAAACTCAACCACGGAGAGCACGAATTCTGGCTCAAAACTTCCCTTGGAAGCTTTCATTATATCCCTTGTGGTCTGGTGAGAGTGTCTAGAGTGATTAGAGAGCTTGAATTCATCCCATGACCAAATTTGGATGTGTTGCTTACTTGTGAAGTTACAAGTTGAAAAGCTATGAAATTGACCTCAAATGAAAAATCCAATATTGCCAATGTGTTTAGAATGGCTTTTCTGATTAAAATAAGTATTCATATGGCCTATTTTGAACACAAATGAATTAATCATGAATTTTTCAATTAAATGCCTTTAAATTCTCCCTTTTGCAAAATTTCTCAAACCAAGTCTCACCCTAAGCCAAATCAATTCATCGTGAGGACATGGTTGACCTAAAAACATCATTTTGAGAAAGTTTCATGTTGAACAAAATTTCATTTGAAGCTTGCAAGATGGTGAAAATGACCTATAATGCCAAATGACCTATAATCTCACTTTCCCAAAATACCCCTAACTTGTAAACCACATAACTTGAGTTCTACAAATCATATGGAAGACTTCTAGTACAATTTGGAAAGCTAATATCAATACCTACAACTTTCATGTTGGCCAAAAGTTTAGGAGCAACACCCTTATAGGTCAAAAGTTCCTTGTAAGTTGGTGAACTTTCACAGACAAATTTCACATTCCTTAGATGACCTGTAACTTGTCTGTCCCATAACTTGAGTTCTATAAATCCTATGGAGGACTTTTAGTACTCAAATTAAAGCTAAGAACATGCTCTACAAGTTTCATGTTGACCAAAAGTGGAGATGAAACTTTCATCTTGAGATAAGTGGTCTTGAAGTTAGGCACTAAATAGGAGATTTTACCCTGAGAACCCTAGTTTAGCAACTCCTCACACTTCGAAGCTTCTTGAATTGATCTTGGAATATTATCTCATGTGTCTCAACACAACTATCCATGATTACAAAGACTTAGAAATTAGCTTTGATCCTCTTCAATTACACAGTTGACTTAGGGTTATTCAGATGGAAACCCTAATTGCAACACCCTCAACTGTAGCTCTTCACACTTGGCATAATGACATGATTGAGATCCACCATGACCCTCAAGGCACTCTATGAGCTCACTCTATCCCTGATCAAGGCTCTACAACCCACTGATGGTCTTCAATTGGTCCTCAGCTTAGGAGATTAACCACATACAAACAACTGAACTTCTCAAGAACCCAACCCTCTTCCTGATGACTATGGTGACTTCTCAAGCTTGAATAAGACCTCTAGATAGGCTCCTCTGGATATAAACCACACTTGATCCCATACACAAATGAACAATGCTATGCTATGCAAATGTTAGATCAATGATATGCTAATGCAATGAAACATAAACCAAGTAAGAAAAGGTCAAGCAAATTTTGGGGTGCAACATAAAACTACATATATTTTGAGTTGTGAGCTCATCAAGTTGTGAAGGATTTCCATACTTAGAAATATTTCTTCTTTCCTGACTTGTAAGTCAAGTTTTGTAGCCAACTTGATGAAGCTTTTTGACCTAGTTCTCTTTGGAATCTAAACTTTGGCCAAACATGAATATTGTAGATCATATTTGGTGATTTTTAAAAAGTACAAAAGCATTTTCTCAGCCTTTATAGTTAGGGAGGATTGAAGAGAGCAAGTTAGGGGTTTTTAATATCACAAAACCAAGTTCAACACTTGCATTTTGATGCACAAACCACGCAAACCTCTTCTAATCACTTGTTTAACTCATTCTATGATGTTTAGGGACCTAATTGATGAGACTTCAATGGATTACCACCAGCAAAAACCTGAGATTTGATATTTTGAATTGTTTATTCAAGCAACTGGATGCAAGTGGCAAGGAGAGAGAAACTTTTTGCATTTTCTACTACACCTCAGCTATTGCCTCAACTACCCCCTTTCCTTCACTTCATATAAACTATTTGCAGGCTATTGATAATGTTGAAACACATAGAAAGGTGGCTCATGCTCAGAAAAGAAATCCCAAGTTGGTATTGCCCATTTTGCCTCCAAAAAGGGCAAACTTGGCAAGTTGGCACAATCTGCCCATACCTCTCATTCTCCAAGATTTCCTATAAATAAAACACACTTCTAACATCCAAAGAACAATATAATCAACTAGAAACTAAGTTGAATATCTCTCATTTCTCTGATCACCATCTTCTTGCAAGTAGTAGAAGTTGCTTCCTTGTGAAGTAAAATCTGTCTTGCAAAACCTCAACCACAACTAAATACAACCACCAAACACTTGAACCAACACCCTAAAAACATCACATATGACGCATTGAAGTTGTACAAACCCTTACATTCACCAGAAAATCTCACATTCCAAAAGTCAACTCTTATACCTTGAAATTTTGACTTTTTTACATCTTCCTATACCAGAACCAAACCAGGCCTTTTCTAATCATTCTAACACTTCAAACACTCTCCATATAAGTTTTTTGAACTATCCAAGGCATCAAAAAAGTTATGTAACACCATTTCCTAGAGTTTCACTTTGAAGCTCTTGGTCTTTTCTTGCATAAGAAGGCATTTTGTCGAGGCAGTGAATTTGGAGGGGTTTTCATCATTTGAACACCTTATTTGGAGCATATTGGAGCTGCTTGGATCATCATCTATCAACTGGTTTTCTTATTTGGAGCATTGACTTGAAAAAGCTACAAGAGGTAAGTGTTCCAACTTGCTACTTTTGAGGTCATGATGAATATTGATGTGCACTGACTATGAACTTGCTAGACATCATTTATAGGTCATGTTTGAACCATTTCTTGCTCCTAAACTTGAGTATTCATGAATGTACCTTTGGTTTGTCTTGTTAGCTTACTTTAAATGTCATTTCCATATGCAACTTGTTGATTTTGGTTAGGATTATGTGATTGGTGTTTGTAAACATAATTTATAGGCCATATATGATATGTTTGATCCTTTGGTTGATGCTCAATTGGTAAATTTCTGACTGTCACATTGCTCTTGTACAAATGTGCCATTTTTTCCACTACACATTCCATCTATTGAATGAGCTTGTCTATTGATGTATTATGCTTGTAAGCACTCTCTATATGTATCATATGTTGTGTTTGAATCATTGCTTGATGCTTAGAACATGTACATTAGACTGTCACATTGCTCTTGCACATAACTTGTCTTTTTCAATGATGCTATCGAATTTTTCACATGATGCATGATCTGAGAAAACCACCACCACCATTGGATTCTTTGTGAAAAAATTACACAATTTTCTTTTTTGTTTCATCCAATTTGGTTAAGTTTTGAGTAAGTTATGAATCTTCTTGCAAACCTGCCTAGCCTTGGTTCTTGCCTAGCCTTGTTTTTGCCCTAGTTGCCCAAGTTTTGTACCTAATAACTTCTTTGATTTTTATCATTTTGATACCACTATTTTTGAACTATGCTCCTTAATATGTCTAGTTTCAATATGTGAAGAATGAATTCAAAAATTGTTATTTTTCAAAAACTTTGGTCCACTAGAATGACATGGCCTTTTTAGGGGTTTTCTTTGGTTTTCATGAACTTTCTTGACATGGTACTTGATATTTCATGTAAGGTTGATCTTGTATGAACCATTGTTGAATGTCTAACATTTTTATATATTTGAAAACACTTGGATCTTTGCTTTACCATGATTATACTTGCCTTTGTGAATGCATGAATGTGAAAAGTATGCATTGAAACTTCTTTGTGAATCATGATATGTTTCTTGATGTTGTAACCTCATGAACATGATCCTTCACCCCCATATTAAGTGTTATATGTATTGTTATAACCATAACATGTTTAGGGTTATTTCTTTCCTTGGAAGTTACCATGAATCTTGTTTATCTTTCCTTTTGTGAAGTTTGAATCCATGCTTGAACTGTTGTTACTTTTCTTGCCTATCCATGATTGATTGTCATCAATATGTCTTGAATATGATTGAATGTGTTAGATTTTTCTTTAATTGATTCATATACCATGTTTGATTCAAGTTGTAACTTGTTTGCGTGAGTTTTGTTTGAATACCATTGACGAAAATGTTGTTGTTACACATGTTTGCCCATGTTGTTTGTCACCTTCTTATTTAACATGATTTACCATAATTGAAATGTTGTTGTCACACATGTCACACCCTTGTTCAAAGATGTTTTGGTTGTTACCTCTACTTGATTTGTGCACATGATTAAATATTGTTATGATTTATAAATGTTGATCTTGACTTTTAAAACTTGGCCATGATAAGTAATGTTTTGACTTATGATGTTTGGTCTTTTAAGAACCTTATCATCATCCCCTTTTAGATGTTGTAACATCTATTTTTACCTTTGGTTGTAACCATTTGTTTTATTTCTAAACTTCTATAGATGAATACTTGGTTGTAACCTTGTTATTTCTTTGCTTAATGTTGTCACATGCTTGCTTTCATCTTTCTTGATTGTTACCATGCTCTTTATATCTTCATCATGTTTGAATGAATGCTTATGTGTGTTTAGGCTTTGTTAAGTTTCCCCAAGTGATGTAGCTTGTTAGCTCTCATCTAGTTGCCTTAGTATCCCTTGTTCCAAAGGAAAGTCTCTCTATTGACTTCACTGTCATAGATAGCTCATTACCCCTCCCTTTGACTTGGTTAAGTCATTAGGTCCTTTAACTTAGTTAAGTTAGAACCTATATCCATTAGACTTTGCTTTAAGTCTAAAGACCTACCCTTTGTTAGGAGTATCCTTCAATTAGAACTTTAAGATAGAGTTTGTTAACTCTATGTAAGGATCATTGTCATGATTACTTACTCCTCTCTTGGCTTTTTTCAAAGTCAATCCCCTTGAGTGTTAAACTTAGATCTAGAGAGTTTTGTCAAACTCTATACAAACATTGTTATGTTTATTCCCCCTTGGAGTTTTGACCATAGTCAAGTATTCCTCAACCTTAGCTATCAAAACTACGATTGCTCTGATTCCATCATAGTAAGGATACATAAGCATAAGATGCGATATCTTTGCAAGAAAACTTAGAACTATCCTTAAATCTTTGCCTTAACCTTGATCCCATACCCCCTAAAAATAACTTAGATAACTTAGCATACATACACACGAAAGATTCCTGTAGAGTACTACAGATGTTTAGGATGTGAGAACTACCCTAGACATAACCAACCCCGACCCCCGAAACTCTAGCGTTGTTGTTACATCGCACAAAAGGTTTTTATTTCTTTAAACTTTCCTTTGGATAAACCAAATCTCTATGGTGAATTTCAATGATTTAATATTCATGTTAATTAATAGCTTGATATCTGATTCTCACCGCAACAGAAATGACGACTTCATTGGGGACATGTTTGAGGGTTTAGCCCACTTTATGTGCTTGTATGCTATATCTCTGTATGTTTTCCTATGCATGTATATTTGTTAATATATAACTGTATTGTTTGCATTGGATCATTTGGGTGATATCTTGAGTAGTGAGATAAGTCCTAACCCGAACTTGAGTGTACACATATGATAGGATGTGGTATGATCAATAGTTGACTGTTTGGAGTAGTCCTAACATGTTTGACATATGATGTGACCATGCTCAGTTGAGACCTCCTTGAGATAATTAATGATGTATGAGTAGTCATGCATTTCATTAGTTGTTTCAACCTAAGAGTCTGTGATACTAAGGACCTTTAGTTACCCACTTACCCCACTTGGCCTTTTTACGACGTAGTGCGGTGACTATGAGGGAGTAATCCCGAAATAGTTGTTACACGATACTACACTCAGACAAGTTTATATCAAGAATATTTTTGACCCACGTGAGTAGTCATGTTGGTTGATAATATCCGAAGGATTTATCTATGACTCTGGGAACTCTTGATAGAACCCGTTCTACAGGTACAATGAATACCTTAGTACATGTCCTTTGGGAGGGTATACCCAGGCTTCATTCTCATAACCTCGAACCTAGGACCCATGCTTATTAGCATATACATTTGTGCAATGTGTATACTTATGTATGTGTTATGTATGCATCATATCATCATGGCATCTCATCATGTTGCACTGGTTTTGTGAAACTTAGACGTCTTCTTTTTGCGAAACCCTAGATATCATGGATTTTGGGAAAAGAAACACTAAGAAATACAACTTTAAGAAATGGGACACAACGAAGTTGAGAGAGGTAGGCACGTTGGTATCTGAAGATTTTGGGAAAACGTACGGGAAACTCATGAGTATTGTGAAGACTAGAATGGAAGAAGGGGTTCTTAGCACGTTGGTTCAGTTCTATGATCCGCTATACCACTGCTTCACCTTCCCGGATTACCAATTGATGTCAACACTGGAAGAGTACTCTTACTTTATTGGAATCCCTGTGACTGACAAGAAACCATTCAGCAGTTTGGAGAAGTTACCCTCACCAAAAGTGATTACTGATGCACTTCATCTAGAAATATCCGAGATCAAAGCCAATTATGCTTTGAAGAATGGAGTTAAAGGTTTTCATTCTGATTACTGTTGCACCCAAAAATTTACTTCGCGCTCATTTTGCATCATCATTAGGTCATAATTCATAATCATACCTAAACTGGCTTTTGCCTTCACTTTTTCTTGTTATTGTTGATTGCCCTAGTTAGAAGAGTTCTCAAGAGCATCAAGCTCTGTGGTTTAGGTTTTTTTTATTCCTTTGAACGACTCAAATATTTTCTACATCATTGTGCATTCAAGGAAGATCATGGTTTTTTGATTCTTGGTTGAGCTGGCGGACTTTTATCAGTTGAGGTGCATTGAACTAGGGTTTTGATGCCAAAAACCTTTGGCTGGTCATGTTTCTTTCTGAACTGCACATCTTATCTTCATATTTAAGGCCTCCTCATAGAATTGTTCTTGTATTGAGATCATGGGCCATGAAGGCCAGATATCTGTGGATTGGTTTGCAAAGCATTGGGTTATGTTGCAAAACATCAAGTTGTGAATTGGTATTATGCTCCAGGCATTAATACTCTTCAAAGTGTTCATTGCTTATATAAGTCACTTGTAGTTGGAATGTTCAAATGGGGATTTTCATTAATAATGCAAGGTGGTTTTCATGGAGAATTGAGGATTTTGGTGGATTGTTTATTCAAGTGTTCATTTGAGGTTGTCGGGCTCGAGTTATTCAAAAGGTATGACATCAGAGGTCGTAGACATTTTGATTTGTCAAGAATTGATATATGGATTTCACAAGTGGTAGATTGAGCCCATAAATTTGGATATATATTTTCTCACCATTCAAAATTACCATCAACCACTTTTAATAACCAAATAACTATTCTTTTCCAAGTCATTAATCCAAAAGCATTCATGTCCAAATAAGGTTCAAACGAAACCATATCCATATCCATATTTTGAATTCAATTACCCATTTTTAGAAAAAATAGTTATCCAATCCATTTACCCATTTTTTTACCCAATATCCAATAAAACCAAAAGCTAGTCCCAAAAGTCCAAAAAAATCCATTTTTTCAAAATCCAAATTCACTTTTAAATCAAATTGAATCCATGTATATATCTTTTTCAATCTAAACCAGTTTTACTCAAATTTACATCCCCTTGAAAGTTCTCTTAATTACATCCAATTTCTAAAAAACACCATTTCATAATATGGACTATATTCAAAATTCATAACAGTTTTAGCAGGGAAAATATAAATACATAGCAGCAGAGAAAAAAGAAGTAAATTCGTAGCAAGTCATGACAAAATTCAACAAAAGAATATAGATCAGTACAACAATTTCATAACTTGCCCTCAATTGATACAAAACCACCCTCCACACAATTTCCTTTGCTCTGGTACCTCCTCACAAGACCGTACCCTGCAGGATGAAAAAACCTAAACCTGTTATGCCTTGCCACAACAACAATGTTGTCACGCGACAGAACTATTACTCTAAATCCCCAAACCAAAACCTATAATAATGAAATTGTTCACTATGAAAATCCCCAAAATAAAACCTACAGTTACAGCCTTTACCCCCATAACCGTACATGACCAGCAACTTAGCCTGGCATAGCAGAACAGCAAGTCGTACAACAACATTATCTGCAGCCATCACACCTCCTCTGCTACCCTCCATAAACAGACAAAACTTACTGCAATAGTACAATTCACAAGCTCTTATTTTTTATTTAAAAAGAGAAAAAGAAGGCAAGGAAAAATCTCAAAAAAAAGGGGGGAAGAGACAGAGTTTTTCTTTCCTTCGTTTTTGGTTCCAACCTTCGTCAGTTCATCAAGTGGCAAAAACCTTCATCACCAGTTCTTCACAAAAACCAATCACCACAACCTCTTCTTCTCCACCTTTTCTACGCTTTTGCTGCAAGTTCATACCCTCGATCCCGCATCATCATATGACCTGCAAATCAATCACAGAATAACAGATTTAAGTTCTGCGACATGCAAATTCAACAATCCAACGCAACTCAACAACGCAACAATTTGTTCATTTTTGTATCACGCAAGAAGAGTAGAAAAGGAGAATCACAACAAGCAAAAGAAATAAGAGCACAGAAGCGAGAATGAAATTAAGAGTCCATACCTGCTTGCAACGTTTCTTTCGTCTCCGTCATCACGTGAATTCAGTAACTTTGTCTTGAACTCTGATTCATGATTGATTTGGTCTGGTATACCATGGTTATTCGTGTTTCTACTTGTAGTCCTTAGTGCGTTTATTTTTCATGTTGATTCGTGAGTGTAGGTTGTAATTATGGAGGCGTTGAAGCCTTCGTTGCTGCCGGCGCGACGACATGGCACGACGGAGTAGTGTGTCTCCGTTTTTTTTCATTTGGGCGAAAGAGGGGAAGGAAAGTTGAGGTGAGTTTGCATGAGAGAAGATGGGATAAGAGAGGGAGAAACACAGATGAGGAAGGAGAGTTTTGAGTGTTAGGTTTTCTTAGGGTTTAAACTCCACCGAACCGGGCCGGGTTCTTAGGCCCAATTGGAATTTCTCTGCTACACCCAAGTCTATTCGTGTACCCCCTGTACACAGATGAGGACCCTTGGGCCTAGAGATATGGCCCATTCCTTTGAATTCTACTATTCACACCCCTGTTTTTTTTTGTTAATTAAATTTGTCTTAATTTTGTTTAGATTTACTAATTAAATGTTAACCTTAGGATTAAGATTTAATTCTATTTTATTTAGATTTTAATTATTTATTTAATTAGATTTTGATTGATTGTTTAATTATATTTAGTGGTATTTAATTTTTAAGTAATCTTAGTATTAGTTTTAGTTTTAGAATTTAATAACTTTAGTAATTAGGATTTAATTAGATTTCATGTTAGTTTATTTTAATTAGAATTAGTTTTAATCCTAGAATTTAACATTAAGTTAGAATTAGATTAGAAGCTAATCTTTGATTAACTTAGGCTTTTTATTTAGCTTAGGATTTAATTAATTTAGGATTAAATTAGTATTAGATTAATTCTAGAATTAGTTTTTTAAATTAATTTAGAATTAGATTAGGATTAGTTTTAATTAGATAATTAATTTAGAATCAGATTTTAATCAACATTAGAAATTTGTTTCTAATCCTAGAATTTAGCTTTAAGTTAGAGTTAGATTAGAAATTAATTTTTGAATTAACATAGGATTAGACCTTTGATTTCAATTTTAACTTAATTAACTCTTTTAACTCCTTTAATTTAATTCTTTTCTTGATTTTGGTTTTTAATTTTGAATAATTCTCAAGTGCGTTTGTGAGTACTTTTCGTCATTGACACTTGTATATATTTTCCATGGATATTAATTTGGTGTTGTCTGTGATTGCGATGCTTCGTATTTACTTGTCGTTTACCTTCTGTTTTCGCATGATCTTCTAGGATTCCTAGCTCGACTTAATTTCCGATTAAGTTTGAGGTAGTAGAGACATTAGGCTTTCAATCCAAGCATGACAACATTAGGTAGGTTTCCCTCCTAAACCTGATTTTAGGGCCACTTTGTATGAAAACAGTTAAGGTTCAGTTTCCCTTAGACCTTTCGTGTGTTTCTCTTTTCTCATCTCAAATTCCTTCAAGACACTTAATAAAGAACGATAAACGTCGTACGCTACGAGCCTTAAGTACATGGGGAATGATAAGTGGGGGGTTTGTCCTTGCTTATCTAGAGTGTTTAGTATATGCCCTTTGGGCGATATGTGACGCATTCGCTCCCGCGTCATAGTCTTTAGTGCGACGCGAGTCTCAATCTAACTCAATCTACTTATTTAAAATTCTTAAACCAAATTCAAACCTTTTTATCCTATGGGATTGTTCCTCAAACCATTTTCAGAAAAGAGTACGTTGTTTTTCCATTCCACCGCAAACAAGCATCGTCCCTAACTGTTGGAATGGAAGCTTAACGTCACTCATAAAAAACACTTAACCAACGAGTCATCTAGTTTACCCAAACTATGTTTGCTCTGATTTATCATACCAAATGAGGATACGTAGGCACAAGACGGTGATGTCTTGGCGAGAAACCTTCCCCCATCACCCGTAGTTTTCCTGAACTACGTTAACTCTGACTTTCCCATTGCACTAGGGAATATGTAGGCATAGGGCGACAATGTCCTATCGAGTTCTTTTTCCCCCGCTTAGCAGTAGCTTTCAGATAAGTTTCCCCCATAGATTAGACAACAAACATGGATCCCATTGAGTACAACAGACGTGAGGGGTGCTCATACCTTCCCCTTGCGTAACCAACTCCCGAAAAAGGTTTTCTTCGATCGTTTCCTTTCCCTCTCTTTGGGATAAATAACGTTTGGTGGCGACTCTTCTGTTTGTTTCCGCTGACACTTTTTTGCAGTTGCGCCAGCTGGCGACTCTGTTGGGGACTTCTGGTTCCTTATGCGAGTCACTCCTAGAGTTTGTCTGTTTTATATTTTTGGGTGTGTATATTTGTGTGTATGTATGTTGTATTTGTATGATTTTTGTTGTATATCATCACATTTGCATTTTATTTTTCGCACTTTATCATTATTATCATATTGCTGCTGTGCTGTTGGGTGGTGTTGCACCCTAAAATTTGCTCAACCTATTTCACCTGGTTTTTATGTCTCATTGCATTAGCATTTGCATATTAGGTCATGTACATAAGTCTAATCATTTGCATAGCATAGCATGGGCAAGCCATCCAACGAGGGACCAAATGCAATTCTTATCTCTATGAGCATATCCATAGGTTCTTATTCAAATTCAATCTTAGCCAAGTCATCAGAAAGAAATTGAAATCTAAGAAGTCAGTGGATCAAGCAGTGGATCTATCTCCTATCTTGAGGGTATTTGAATATCATCATAGAAGTTGTGGGCTATGAATTGAAAGCATGAAATGTGTACAGACATCATGGAAGACCTAGAGGGTCATTTTGAAAGTGAGACAAGTCATTGATGTGATTACAAGAGCTGCAGTTGAAGACAGTCAACTAGGGTTTCATCTGGGTCAACCCTGGGTCAACCCTAGGTCAAATGCTTGATTGAAGGGCATCAAGGCCTGTTTGAAAGATGTGGGATGCCTCATTTGACATGTAGATATGGATGTGGTGTTGTGCCAAGGAGAAATCAGAAGAAATCAAGAAGAAGAGAAGTTTCTGAATTAGGGTTTCTGTGTAAAATCCCCTGATTTAGGGCAAACTTCCCAGCAAGATAATTCAAAATGCAAGTCTCAAATGAATCCTTGGCCAACATGAAACTTGTAGAGGATCTCAAGACCTTTAATTTGAGTGGTGGAAGGCATCAAGGAGATTTACAGAACTCAAGTTATGGTTCTTGCAAGTTACAGGTCATCAGAGGCATCTGAAATTTGTCTGTGAAAGTTACTTGACTTCCAAGCAACTTTTACCCCTCAAGGAGCTTTCAAATGGATTTCTGGCCAACGTGAAAGTTGTTCCTCATGATCTTAGCTTTCTATAAAGGTATAGCATGCCTTCATTGGATTTGTGTAACTCTACTTATAACTTTGGCAAGCAAAGGGCATTTTGGTCATTTGGAAATTATAGGTCATTTCAAGCATATGGCCATATCTCCTACTTCCAAGCTTCAATTGGAAAAACCTTCAACATCAAAGTTGATTAGAATGATGTTTTAAGGCTAGTAGGGTGGTCATGAGATGTTGGAAAGGCTCATAGAAAAAAGTGATAAAAATGGCCTAAAAATGAGGTATAAGTTAATTCAAGTGAAATGGAAAATCCTAAAGTCCAAGTTCCAAATCCAAACCATGCCATATGATAGGTCATTTTGACTCCAAAGGACATTTTAAGAACAATGGTTCAGCCACAATTTTGATTTGAGGCTTAAATCTTGGGGTTGCTTTGTAATTTGCTTGCTTGCATAATGGCATATCAAACCAAAACAAGGAAAAGCTTAATGAATAAGGGAAATATGCATTGTGTATTGTCCTAATTCTCATGTAAGGAGAAAATGAAGATAATTACTCAAGTTGTAAGGGTTTTTGTCATGATATCTCATGTGGTGGGAAGTGAAATGCAAAGTATCACTTCATGAAAGTTCAAGTTTCTACTAGAGTGATCTAGATGATTCTAGACCCTTCTAAATCAGTCTATATATTGATTACAATCTCCATTGGTGAGAGGTTGGTGATTGTTGATGTTAATGGTGGTAGAGAATAGAAATTGAACCAAAAATTTTCCATTTGCAAATTGTATTGAAACTTCATTTTTCTCTTCATTACCCTTCCATTTCTTCCACAAATCATCACCACAAACCTCCCTGAACATGTTCATGCTAGAGTAAGGTTCCATTATTGAAGAATTGGAGCTTTCCAAGTGAAGTTGCAAGAGAGCAAAAGGGATTGGATCTGAAGATACAAGCCATCTCCATCAAATCTTGTGCAAGCAGAGTATTATTCGTCACCTAGGGACCATTATTGAAGATCTACAAGGCCTAATTCGAAGCTTTCCAACACCTACCATTGCAAGAGTCAAGGTAAGCAAAATCACTTCCACACTTTGATTTAGGCATGGCTAGGGTTAGTTCTTGTTGTGAAACCATTAGAGACCATTAGGTGATGCATTTGGATGAGTTTAAGACCAATTAGTGAGGTTTCATTAATGGAGGTTGATTCTTGATGGAGTTAGAATGGGTGATTTAATGGATGATAATGCACGAATTTTGGTTAGTTTTAATCAGCATGGCATAGGGATTAATTATATATAAAGATTGTTGAGTTTTGTGATAGTTGAAAATTGAAGAAAGTTTGGATCCATGGTGTTGTACCGTTCGGGTAGGATGATAGAGAGAGTTTTAATGCAATCTAATGGCATGGTTGGATTCTACATAAAATTCTAGTCAAGTTTGGTTCTTGGATCGTGGCATTTGATGGAGAAATGAGAGAGAACGAAGAAGATGAAGTTTCATGCATGGAGTTGTATTTTCATGGTGTTTCAAAACCCTAAGTGTTCCAAGGAAGAAGACAACTCACAGGCCATTGGATTCGCGCAAGACTCTTTGACTGAAAAGACCATCCAACGGTCCAGGATCCACACGCGAAATGGAGGGAGAAGCAGCACCAAACGCTGCGTTTGGTTAAGTGAGCCAGCATGGGCCTCACGCGAGAATTCTTTTCCCCACCCCCCTTTTTTCAGGCCCAATCGTTTTAACTCCATATCGCTGCTATTTACACCGCTTTTCCTTCTTTTTCTTTAGTTTTTTTTATGATTTTTCTGAATAATCATTGGGCTGGGGCGCGTTACTTCCAGCACCCCCAGTATGGGCCCAGTTCCTGATAATAACTGCATATTCATACTTCTTGCACCCCTCATCCATTTTCATATTAATTTTTCCTCCAAATTTCTTTAAACTTCAAAAATTCATAACAAATTGAAAAATGCATATTTTTTAATGAGACTTTTTTTTCCCATTTTCCATTTTTTGTCTAGAAAAATATGAAAACATAAAATTGTCATTTTATTTCATTTTCACATTTTTTTTGCATATTTTTACATTTAATAGCTTTTTTTAATTCTTTTGGTTTATGCTACCAATTGTTGAATTTAGTTTAGGAGTTTCCCTTAGGATTTTCACCCCATTCTTTTTAGTATAACTAGATATGGATACTAGGTGCCCCCCTGATTTTTATACTATTTTTTAGGATTTATTTTAGGTAGTTTAGTTAGAAACTATTAGGATAGTCAATTAGGGTTGTGAATATAATATAGGTATAACAGAACAAGTTTCTTTTTGGGTTTTCTTTACGACAAATTAGAAGATGGGATTATAGGGGTATTATGGGTAAGTGATAGATCCCTTAGAAAATGCTAGGAGTTTCCCTATTATATTAATGCTATTAGTATATTCTTGTAATTGATTGATTGTGTGGTGTGCCCTCTCTAGGGTTATTTGTTTGACTGTGTGGGGTATTGGGCCTGTTTGGGGTTTGGGTTTGAGCTGAAGACTTTGCTGATGAAGCCATTGAAGACAAAAGGAATGAAGATCAATTTCCAGAGTTGATGAAGAGTATTTCTTGCTGGCAGCTGTTGAAGGTTATAGGCACTAGGAGCTAGGTAGAGCTCTAGAGTAGGAACTTGATTCACAAACATGGAAGGCCTTGTTTTCCTCCATTCTTTCTCTATGATTCAAAGTCTCTTTTAAATACTCACCTCCTTCCTTTGGAAGGATTAGTGAATGTATTTAAAAGATAGAACTTGTGAGAGAAAACTGTCAGTATCATGTTAACAGTCAGTAGGCCACCCTTGGTAGGCAACTGACTGCTTAACATCCAATGCATCCTGTTAACTGCTGCGCATCTTGGAGAGTGGGACTTGAAGAAAAGCCCTGAAAGATTGAAGATAGAGACCTTGCTTGAAGGCTGTGAAGATGAAGACTGATGCTTGCTTGAAGCTTGTAGATGACTTGAAGACAGATGTTGATGAAGACTGCTGTTTGCTGTTTATTTTTTGTTGTTTATAATTTTTGATGTATTGTTTGAATTTCTCTGACTGTATTGTTTGCCATTTAATCTGTTAGGTTGAAAGCGAATTTTGTTCGCTTTTGCCTGTTGTTTTCTAGGTTCGAGGTTGAGTGGGACTCCCTTGCCTCGCTTGTATTGTTGCATTCATGCATATTTTACTGTTTTATTGTATCTGTTGTTTCTGTTTCCGTTTATCCCTTAGGATCTCTGTTTCTCTCTGCGCAAGAGAGGAACATGATAAACATTAGGTCTTAACCCATGCATGATAACATTAGGATAGTGTGATTCCCTTGTCAACCATAGGTTAGATTTCTTCTCTTCTTTCTCAAAACAAACAGAAAAACACAATAAGATTTCAAATCCAATAAAAGACACTTCTTCCGTAAAAGAATGTGAACTCATCAAAACGTCATTTTTGTCCGCTTGGACCAGTTAAGCAGAATAACCCTTTTTCAGAAGGAGATAAAAACAATCAAGACAGACTTGTGTCGTACGTGGCCCGAACTACGTTTGCTCTAATCTTTCATGTTGTATGAAAGTACGTAGGCATAGGATGCGATATCCTAGCAAGCAACCTTCCCCTCCTTTCCCGTAGGTAGGCAAACTACGTTGACTCTGATTTCTCGTTCCAGACGGGAATACGTAGGCATAAAGTGCGATACTTTGCCGAGTCATTTTATTTTATTTTAACCCCTTGACCTGTAGAGTAGATAGAATAACAATCCGTACTAGAAAACAAGCGTGGATCCCGTCGAGTACGACGGACGTGAGGGGTGCTAATACCTTCCCCTTGCGTAACCGACTCCCGAATCCAGGATTTGGTTGCGATGACCATTCCTTTCCCGTCTTTGCGGTAGGTTTACTCTGAGCGTTTCCTTTCCCTCCTTTGGGATAAATAACGCACGGTGGCGACTCTTCTGTTCAGCCGGCGCCGATTTTTGCAGTAGCAACAGCTGGCGACTCTGTTGGGGATTCAACGTCCCCTGGCTGCTAAGGACTGCGATAGTTCCTTATGCATTTGGGATCCAACGTCCCTTAAGCGAGTCAATCCTAGCGCTTGTTTTCCCGTCGAGAATTTTGTATGGATTTATTTTTTCTGTATTTTACTTCCAGCACTATATTATTGATTATTGTTGTTGTTGGGGGTTGTGACGGGTGTTCTATGATTGAGAGATAAGCCGGACCTGGGCTTGAGTGCACTTAGAATTAGAGTGGAAAGTAGTGAGCGCGTACCGGCTTTGCTTGCATTAGTGTCCCACAAAATCCACACTCGGACGAGGTTCTTCTGGTTGACTTCTTTTTCTACCCTTTGGGTCGAAGGGGTTGTTGGTTAGTTGAATTGTCGACTCCGGGAACCGATCATTTGGAAGTTGGCTAAGTGAGGCCTCTTCAGGATTTGATGATGCCACTCCTTCTAGGAATCGTATCATCAACCCTGAAAGTCTGTGACGCCGACGACCGCATAGGTTGCCATACCATTGTCAGTTACTAGGACACCTACCTGTGAGAGGGTTTGGGGTTATGCAGGTGACTAGACCTTCAGATACCGGTTTGTTTCTTGATTTGAGATTCAGGGTATTTATGGACAGTTGAGGGGTCTATCAGAGACCAGTTGGAGTTATGTTATGGGGTCTATCAGAGACCAGAGTTGAAGCTTCATATTGGGTCTGTCTAAGACCAGGGTTTGAGGAATTCTGGAGGGTCTATTTGAGACTTATGATGTGGTTCAGGCTTCTCAGCCATGGCATTTGGTCCCTGTTGCATCTATTTGCATTGCATTATTCGCATAACCATCACCATGTGCATTTCATTAACGTGTGTCTATGTTGCAGGTGCATTTGCATATTCCCTGATTCTAGTGCCCGAACTTCTGCTTATTGATCATGGCTGGTTTGAGAAAGACAGTGGCGTACAAGTTACCTACACCTGACATTACTCCCCTACTTGGTCTGATGTCCCTTGCTGATGAGGAGGTTAGGAGAAGTTTCAGGATGAGTTATGGAAGATTGTTGAGACTGGTCTGCAAGCCAACTGTTGTTGAGATGAATGGGTTGTATACCTTGATGCAATTCTATGACCCTGCCTTGAGATGTTTCACATTTGCTGACTTCATTTTGGGGCCTACCATGGAAGAATACACAGAGTTTATCGAGCTGCCGGTGCAAAATAAGGTTCCTTTCATCCATCGTGACGCTAAGCCCCAGCTGGAGGACTTAGCTAAGGCCTTGCACATGAACGCTTCTGAACTATTAGTGACTTCTTGGCTCGGGGTTCCAGGTTTCTCCCTCGATTTTCTGGTTGGCAAAGCTCAAGAATACGCCAAGAGCGGGTGCTGGATAGTCTTTAATGCTATCTTGGCTCTGTGCATCTACGGAATAGTGTTGTTTCCCAATTTACCCAATTTTGTGGATTTTGACGCCTTTCATCTGTTTGCTGCTGGCAACCCTGTACCCACCTTGATTGGAGATCTCTATCATTCACTGCACTACAAAAATGAAAATAGAAGAGGAAAGACTGTTTACTGTTGTGCGCCGCTGTTGAACATGTGGTTTAAGAGCCACCTCCCCCTAAAGGGACCTTTTGTAGATAGTGCAACTACAGCTGACTGGCCAGAGCGCCTGATAAGACTATCTTCTGAAGACATTGAGTGGTTTGACCGAGACTTACTGGGGTCTGAGCTTATTTTCAGCTGCGCCGGATATCCTAATGTTCCTTTGATATGAAGAAAAGGGTGCATCAATTATAACCCATCTCTGTTCGTTCGCTAGTTTGGATACGCATTGAAGAACCCACCTAGGGAGGAAGAAGTACAGGAATCTCTATACTTCACCGGTGATTTGAATGGAGAGTTACTAGCTAAGCTTCAGCACGCCTGGATGCGTATAAACAGAAGAGGGAAGCCACTATTGGGGAAGAATGATTGTCAGGCTTATGTACCATACAAAGTTTGGGTCCAAGAGAGAGCAAGACAGTTGCTGATGCCATTTCCAGCTGCACCGGTTCATGTTCATGTTCCAATGGAGGAACCAACCACCGTTGCTATGGAGGTCTATGAGCGAGTTGTAAAAGAGAAGGAAGCCTTGCTGTTGGCTAATGAAGAGTTAGAAAAGGAACTGGCTCAGATGCGTAGTGAGAAGAATAAGGTTGTGCATTCTTTCCGACAGCAAATGGAATTGGTAAACAGGCTCGGTGCTGAACTGACCAAAGAGAAAAAGAAGCGTGAACGCCTGGGGAAAGAATTCAGAAGCTCCCATGATATGTTGGAGTCCAAAAAGAAAGCACTCGATGCTGCCCACCGAGAAATCTCTTCTTGTAACAAAACGTGGAATGCTACGCTAACCAACAATAAAAAGAGGGAAGACAAATTGAAGCAGCAAGTTTCTGAACTCGAAGAACAGTTGAAGGCTAGCACTAAAAAGTATGAAGAGGAGGTGATGGCAAGATATAGTCTTCAGAACGCATTGAACAAGGCCATCGAAGGCAAGAAAGAGGCTGTGTCTCAGAAACGGAAGCTAGAGGATCGCTTCGGGGAAGGGGCATGGGAGGAATCTACTGGTAATTTACGCCGTGTCCTCAAGCGAAGAGATCTACTTGTTGAGGGTCTGCTTACCCGACCAAGTCATCCAGAGACCAAGAGGTTATTAGAATAGTACCAGGCCTATGGGAGCACTTGACCATTTCATGTATTAATGTGTATGCTTTATTTGCATTGCGCTGACCATCACCAGGATTGTTGGTTGAGGTCATGCCTTCTTATTGTACACGCATTGATATTGTATTCTTGACTTGATGGATTTCTCTGCAATATATGAGGTGTTTTCTATGATTCGGCTCCGAACTTCGTATTGCTGTCACTGTCACTACACTGGCACATTCGCACTAGAATCGGGGAATGATATCCCCTAATGCACAGACACATATTGCATTGCATTCACATTCATATTGCATTACAGGTGATTATTGAACTGTATCTCATTTCCTGCACTGTACCAGGTCTTTTCAGGATTGAAAGTCAACGCCCGCACCAATACTCTACTCGCACCAACTGCAGAAGAGTTATGGATCAGATGCAGAATGAAATGCAGGACATGCGTGAGAAGCTGGCACTATTCATGCAGACAATGGAGACCATTGCGAAAGGCCAGGAGAACTTGCAAGCTTTGGTGCAGCCTTTGCTGATGAGAAATGCGGGGCACGGAAACGAAGACCATAATTCTGTGCGAGTTGACACTATTCACGGGGATGGTACTCCCACACCGGTAGCTCCACCTGTGGTAAACATACCTGCTGTCAATGTGAACAACGGTGCTGTCGCCGGGAACGGTAACGTCGGAATCGGTAACGAGACTGTCGTCAACAACGTGGGGTTCGGAGATATCAACCTGGGTGGCGATAATATGGGAGGTAATGGCTTCAGTAATAATGGATTCGGCTTTAATGATCAGGGGTTTGATCATGCTGGGAAGTACGGCTTCAACGCGCAGGGCTTTGGACATGATGGATTTGGTACTACCAATCAGGGTTATGGCGGATTCGGAAATGGAAATGGTGTCGGGATAATGTCTTTTGGACCGGCCGGAGTCGCTCCAGGGTATGGTAACAGGGGGCGGGGCCCTGTAATGAATCAGACTAGATTTGGCCGTAACAACGGGTACGATGGATACGACAATGGTAATGGTAATTGGCTAGAAGATCAGCAAGAAGATGCTTTCTCCGATGGAGGTTTTGAAGGTCCTATGGATGACTCTCAGAGAATCAAGATGCTCGAGGAGCAGATGAAAGGGGTCGTGAATCAAAGCGCTGTTGGCTTAGATATGACCACAATGGGTCTGGTGCCTGGCCTGAGGGTACCGCTAAAATTCAAAGCTCCCACATTCGACAAATATAAGGGGGATACCTGTCCAAAGGTACATGTGCGATCATATTACAGAAGGATGTCGGTGTATTCAAACGATGAGAGGATGCTGATGCATTTCTTTCAAGATAGCTTGTCTGGTCCTTCCCTTGAATGGTACATGGGGTTGGAGCCAACTCAGATAAAGACATGGAAGCAGTTGGCCGAAGCGTTTGTGGCTCATTATAAGTATAACAGTGACTTGGCACCCAACCGGGTCCAATTGCAGGGGTTGTCCCAGAAGAAGGATGAGAGCTTCAAAGAATACGTGCAGAGATGGCGCGACATGGATGCACGAGTTCATCCTCCTTTGGATGACAAAGAAATGAATGATATGTTCATAGGAACATTTACCGGTATGTTTTATGACAAGCTGTTTCATACTTCTTTGGGCAGTTTCTCGGACTTAATCCTGATGGGAGATAAAATTGAAAGCAATATTAAACAGGGAAGATTCCAAGCTGAGGAATCCACTTCAGCTGGCAGTAACAGAAGGGCTGTCGGTGGGCGCCGTCAAGGTGATGCAAGTGCAGTGTTCGGGGGCCGAGGCTGAGGCCGGGGCAGAGGTCGAAACCAGTACAATCAGCCGCAGCAGGTGGCAAGTGTCACTATTCCATTTCAGCAACAACCAATACAACAACAGCAACAACAGCCACAGCAGGGGGTACATCCTGCCCAGCGCAGAATCCAGGGGGGCAGACCAAGGAGGGTGTTTGAAACGCCTCCTTCAACGTATGCAGAACTGCAACAGACGTTACTGGGTTTGAACTTGGTGGAAAAAAGGACTATGGCGCCAGTAACGGGCACTCCTCCTTACGGCTTTGACGCGAACAAGCACTGTGAGTTCCACTCCGGGGCTCCGGGCCATGACGTAGAGAGTTGCCACGCGTTCAAACATGTGGTACAGGATCTATTGGATAGTAAGGCTATCAATTTTGGACAGGCAGGTCCGAATATAATACAAAAACCCATGCCCAATCATGGGGCAAATGCTATTTTAACTGAGGAGGGTTTGAACTTGATTATGAATGTGGATGACCTCAAGACACCGTTGTGCGAGATAAAGAGCAGATTATTGAAAGGAGGTGTGTATCCGGGCTGCGATGAGTTTTGTTTAGAGTGTTGGACCCAAGCTGGGGGTTGTGCTGAATTGAAGAAGGGTATTCAGACCTTGATAGATGGAGGCACATTGCAATTCGACAGAACGGAAGTTGAGGAACCTGCAGAGGTATTGGCGGACAAGCAAAGTGATGTAGCTACCGTGACGATTCCCCGAAAAACAATAACTATAACGGCGCCAGCCAGGCGACCGCCGATCACTATCACCAAGGCAGGACCAATCCCTTATGAGAGCACTAAGGCAGTACCCTGGACCTATGGGTTGGAAGCATACTGTGATGGGGTGAAAATTGATATTAATAAACAGCCAGTTGAGGTTGTAGACAATGTCGTCGGTACCGGAGGGATGACGAGAAGTGGGAGAATTTTTATATCGCCTGAGGTAGAGGCCGAACGACTGGCGAAAGGAAAAGGAAAGATGAATGAGGATGTCCCTGTGCAGAGGAACAAAAAAGAAACGTCGTTGAAGGATGTAGAAGAGTTTATGCGACTTATTCGTAAGAGTGATTATAAGATTGTTGAGCACCTTCAACAGACGCCATCAAAGATATCCATACTGTCGTTGCTACTGTGTTCCGAAGCTCATAGAAATGCATTGTTGAAAGTTCTGGATACGTCCTTCGTACCCCAAGATGTTTCTGTGAATCAGTTGGAGGGGGTGTTGGCGCATGTGAACGCAGGCCATAGCTTAGGATTTACAGACTTTGATTTGACCCCGAAAGGGAGAGAGCATAACATGGCGTTGCACGTCTCAGTTGAGTGTAGGGGCTCAGTCATGTCTCATGTACTGGTAGATACCGGATCGTCCTTGAATGTGCTGCCCAAGAAAGCAATGATGAAATTGGACGTCAGGGGAATCATGTGTACGCCTAGTGACTTGGTGGTCAGGGCATTTGATGGTACACGAAGAACAGTCTTTGGATCCATAACGTTACCTCTACAGGTGGGGCCGGAGGTTTTCGAAACTGAATTTTACATTATGGACATACAGCCAGCATACAACTGCCTTCTCGGACGACCCTGGATCCACGACGCTGGGGCAGTCACATCTACCTTGCACCAAAAGCTGAAGTACATGGTAGGGGACAGTGTGGTCACGGTCTGCGGAGAAGAAGATATATTGGTCAGCCATCTGTCATCATTCAAGTACGTAGAAGTCGACGGCAAGATTCATGAAACGCCCTATCAAGCCTTTGAAGGGTTGCGCATCAAAGACAAAGTTCCAGGGCCGAGTAAAGCGTCAGAGGTGGCCGTCTCGTCATACAAGAAAGCTCAGGCTCTAGTGGAGACTGGCGAGACAAAGGGCTGGGGCAAGGTTCTGGATATTCCCGTGAAGATGGATAGATTTGAGCTGGGATATCAACCGTCATCATCAACGCCTGCTGCAGGGGCACCCCGTTTCAAAGGACCGATAACAATCACAGCTAGTGGAGTGTATCACGAGGCCATCAACGCTGTTTCAGATTCTAAAGAAGGAGACAGTGACTGCGACATGGACGTCTGGATTCAGCCGAGCGTGCCAGGACAAGGATTATGCAATTGGTCTATTCAGGAGATTGTTCCTGTGACTCACTAACAGTAATACTTTGTTTTCCTAATTGTTGAACAATCCGGTGTCTTACCCGGGGCATCGTGATTTTACTTAGGGTTGTGCTGTTATGTACATTGCATTGTTTAATCATTAAATAAAAGGCGTTTTTTCATGTACAAATATTGTGATCTCTGTTTTTCCTGTTTTTGTGTTTTACAATAAAATGGCAACGTGGTTATTCGCTTTATGCATATTTTGAAGCATTTAACCATTCCTTTTGCAGGATAATATTTTCAGATGACATCATCGAACCGCCTATGACTCGTTTCGACTTTGAGCACCCGGTATTTCAGGCCGAAGAAGAGATTGTTAAAGATGGCAACGTTCCCGAAGAGTTGTCTTGGTTGGTAAAGCAAGAAGAACGAGTCATTCTGCCTCATGAGGAGGTCATTGAAATTATCAACCTGGGGTCAGAAGGGGTTGAAAAGAACATCCGTATAGGAGCCGCGCTACAGAGCGACGTCAGGCGAAGACTGGTTGAAATGCTCAGAAAGTACAGTGATGTGTTCGCTTGGTCGTATGAAGACATGCCTGGGCTGGATACGGATATGGTTGTGCACCGTCTGCCGCTAAAAGAAGAATGCCCACCGGTTAAGCAGAAGCTTCGCAGAACTAGACCTGATATGGCAGTGAAAATTAAGGAGGAGGTCCAAAAGCAGTGGGATGCTGGTTTCCTAGTTGTTACAAAATATCCCTCTTGGGTCGCTAATATTGTACCAGTGCCAAAGAAAGACGGTAAAGTGAGAATGTGCATAGATTACCGTGATTTGAACAAAGCGAGCCCGAAAGATGATTTTCCGCTTCCTCACATCGATGTGCTGGTTGACAACACTGCTCAATTCTCCGTATTCTCCTTCATGGACGACTTCTCGGGCTATAATCAGATTAAAATGGTGCCAGAAGACATGGAGAAGACTACTTTCATAACGCCTTGGGGAACCTTTTGTTACAAAGTGATGCCCTTCGGATTGAAGAATGCTGGGGCAACGTATCAGCGTGCAATGACGACTCTTTTTCATGATATGATGCATAGAGAGATCAAGGTTTATGTCGATGATATGATTGCCAAATCCCAGACGGAGGAGGAACATTTGGTGAATCTGCTGAAGCTATTCAAGAGGCTTAGGAAGTTCAGGCTGAGACTGAACCCTAACAAGTGCACCTTCGGGGTGAGATCGGGTAAACTGCGGGGGTTTATCGTGAGCGAAAAAGGAATAGAGGTTGATCCTGCAAAAATAAAAGCAATACAAGAGATGTCGACGCCTAAAACAGAAAAAGAAATACGTGGGTTTTTAGGGAGGTTGAACTACATCGCTCGGTTCATATCTGACCTGACAGCTACATGTGAGCCGTTATTCAAGCTGTTAAAAAAAGACCAGGCTGTAACATGGAATGAAAATTGTCAAAAGGCGTTCGATAAAATAAAACAGTATTTGCAGGAGCCTCCTATTTTGATACCCCCAGTGGTAGGGAGACCCATGATTATGTATTTGACAGTTCTTGAGGGAAGTATGGGTTGTGTTCTCGGTCAACACGACGAGACAGGAAGAAAAGAGCATGCGATATACTACCTGAGTAAGAAGTTTACTGAATGTGAATCTCGATACTCAATGCTCGAAAAAACTTATTGCGCTCTAGCCTGGGCCGCCAAGCGTTTGAGGCAATACATGCTGAACCATACAACCATGCTCATCTCGAAGATGGATCCTATCAAATACGTATTTGAAAAGCAGGCATTATCGGGAAGAATTTCCCGTTGGCAGATGGTTTTGACCGAATATGACATCCAGTATGTCTCACAGAAGGCTATAAAGGGGAGTGTATTATCTGAGTACTTGGCAGAGCAGCCTATTGAGGATTACCAATCGATGAGGTTTGATTTTCCTGACGAGCATATCATGTACCTGAAGATGAAAGATTGTGAAGAGCCGTTGCCAGGCGAAGGACCAGAATTGGGTTCCAAATGGAAGTTGATCTTCGACGGAGCTGTAAACGCCTACGGTAGCGGAATAGGGGAAATCATCACTACTCCACACGGGTCGCACATCCCGTTTACTGCTCGATTGACCTTTCCAGTTACCAATAATGAAGCCGAATACGAAGCTTGTATCATGGGGCTTGAAGAAGCCATTGATTTGCGAATCAAAAATCTGGATGTATACGGAGACTCAGCTCTGGTGGTGAATCAAATAAAAGGAGAATGGGAGACACGTCAGCCTAATTTGATACCATACATGAATTACGCGAGGAGATTGTTGCCTTTCTTTGATAAGGTTGAGTTGCATCATGTACCGCGAGCAGAGAATCAGATGGCCGACGCCCTGGCCACATTGTCTTCCATGTATAAAGTCAACTTCTAGAATGAGGCTCCCAGAATTGTTATCTCTCGGCTTGACAGACCCGCCTTCGTGTTTGCCATTGACGAGGCATCTGATGATAAACCCTGGTATTTTGACATCCTTAATTTCCTGAAAAACAAAGTATCCGGCTGGGGCATCCAGTCACGATCAGAAGACTCTCAGGAGATTGGCGGGTAATTTCTATTTGAATCCGGACGGTGTCTTATACAGAAGAAATCACGACTTGGTGCTACTACGTTGTGTAGATGAGAAAGAGGCGAAGCTGCTCATGGAGGAAATACATGAGGGTACATTTGGCACGCATGCTGGTGGGCATGCTATGACGAGGAAGCTGTTGCGGGCAGGTTATTATTGGCTAACTATGGAAACCGATTGTTTCAAGTTTGCGAAGAAGTGTCATAAGTGCCAGATCTATGCGGATAAGATCCATGTGCCTCCGAGTCCTCTGAATGTAATGTCGTCACCATGGCCGTTCTCAATGTGGGGAATCGATATGATTGGAAAGATCGAACCGACGACATCTAACGGACATCGGTTCATTCTGGTAGCTATCGATTATTTTACCAAATGGGTGGAAGCGGCATCTTATGCAAATGTGACCAAGCAGGTGGTAGCCAGGTTTATCAAGAGAGATATCATTTGCAGATATGGAATCCCCGAGCGGATAATTACCGACAACGGTTCAAACCTGAATAACAAAATGATGAAGGAGCTGTGTCAGAGTTTTAAGATCGAGCATCACAACTCTTCCCCTTATCGACCCAAGATGAATGGCACTGTTGAAGCGGCCAATAAGAATATAAAGAAGATCGTTCAGAAGATGGTGGTGACCTATAAGGACTGGCATGAGATGCTACCTTTCGCTTTGCACGGTTATCATACGACGGTACGCACATCAACTGGGGCAACCCCGTTCTCGTTGGTATATGGAATGGAAGCAGTGTTACCACTGGAAGTTGAGATTCCTTCCCTGAGGGTATTGCGAGATGTCCAACTAGACGAGGCAGAATGGGTGAAAGACAGATTGAACCAGCTGAGTTTAATGGATGAGAAGAGGCTAGCTTCTCTAGCATATGGTCGGTTGTACCAGAGCCGAATGAAGAAAGCATATGATAAGAAGATACATCCTTGGAGCTTTCAGACGGGTGACCTGGTGCTGAAAAGGATTCTCCCGCCACAGGCAGATCACAGGGGCAAGTGGACCCCCAACTACGAAGGGCCATACGTTGTCAGAAAAGTCTTTTCAGGAGGGGCTTTGTTGTTGTCCACCATGGACGGTGAAGACTTTACGTCGCCTGTGAATTCGGACGCAGTTAAAAAATACTTTGCTTGAAATTGACCCGCTGGACAGAAAAAAGAGAGTCCAGGCAAAAATGGGGCATCCTGGCGAACCAAAAACAGAATGAAAGGTTCAGGCAAAAATTAGGGATAAAATTGAAAAAATGTACACCCGCGAAGTTGAAAACCTACACTGGGCGGCTTCGGCAAAAAAAGGGTATCCCGGTGAACTGAAAACCCGTAAAAGGCGGTTCACGCAAAAGTTAGGGATTTGAAAAGCAAATGACTGCGGTCCGAATTTGATACTGCGGTGCGCATTGGTGCGGGAGAATATACCTGGAGGGTCGATTATCAGATACAATCTCTTCGAAAGTACGAATACCGGGAAAGCACTAGAGTCAGGCGAGTCATAGGAGGATCAGCTCATGATGTTCGTCTGCATCCCGTTGCCGACATGTGTACAAATTCGATTTGTCATTATATTTATGCTTCTTGTGCATACTTGTATATTTGTTATGTGTAGCTTCCTCTTTTCAGGAGTTACATCCCGTGTACAAAACTCCGCCCATTTAGGGGCCCAATCAATAAAACATGTTATTCAGTATTTGATGCTGGTTCTTTACTGTTTTGTGCATGACAAACGCCAAGGTTTAATAAAACTAGCAAGTGTATAACGTCGCTGGCCCTTGCCAATAATTGCTAAAACTTTGAATTAACTGAAAATAATGTCACTAACACTAACCTGAATAGATTTGGTTGCATAGACTTGTCTTGTCTCGTTGGTGGTGTTGCAGGTTTTTGACCATACGAGGTGGACGATCAAAAGATTGCAGTACTGACCAGAGGCTCGTAACGGAAAGACTCGATCCCCACGCAGGTCGCGCCTCCGAGATAACAATGTTCCTTACTGAAGAAGGATCAAATTCCCCAGCTAGTCGTAGCTTATCCAAAGGGCCTGCTCCAGCAGGGTCGTTTACCCTCAGCAGAACTGACGATTCCAAGATCGAAGGCTGTATTCAGACAGTATGGTGTCCCCAAAGGGATCCCCCATCCCGAGCAGAGTGGTTTAGCCTCAGAAGATTAATATTTCCAACTTGTGAGCTGTACCCAGACAGTCTACCCTTCTCAGTAGGGTCATTTACTCTCCCCCAGCGGAGTCAGTTGATTTTTCCCAAGAGAGTCGTTTCGTCCCCAACGGAGTTCTCTCTTTTCAGCAAGTGTTCTTTTTCCTCCCAGTGGAACTCGAAGATTAAAACTCTTCCCGACAGAGTTGGTTGTGTGTCCTGGCATTTATTTTGTCGGAATACCGTGTGATACCTGTTCACTCTCCAACAAAAGTCCAATCATGATTGGCGCATTCAGTTATTCCTCAGCGAAGCGGGCTTCACTCTTCCAGCATTTATTTTGTTGGAATAATTCTGTAACGCCCGGTTACCCCCAGCAGAGTTGGCGTTTTCTTCAACATTTATTTTGCTGAAGCGGTTTTCTGTGTCCTAGCAGTTCGAGCTTGCATCTGCATTGGCATCTAGTGTCATATTTGCATCTACCAAATAAAAACGCGTAGCATTTCCATGTCGAATGGAGCATTGCGTCATTGTATAACATATGCATTTTGAAACATAAACTAGGTTGGTTAACCATTTGTTTTCAAGTATTGTTTCCCATGCAGGTGGAGAGAGCTCTTGCTCAAATTAATTGTCAAACATTCAAGATCTCGGCGATAATGTCGATTGTGGCATTGTTCCCCACAGAGTTGCTTGTTTCTCTTACCCCTCCAGCGGAGTATTTCTTCAAGGTTGTTGTTGTGACAGCATCAGAAGATTTCGTGAATCGATCTTTCGAAGTTGCCTGGCAGTGTGGATTCAGAAAATCCCCAGTATAGTCCTTCTCAGATTTACTGCCATATCAGTACTGAAAATTGGAAGACTAGGCTCATATTGTGTTACCCATGTGATTGATGGAGCTAGCTGCTGCAAAGATAGGCAGAAAACCTATATTTGACAGAGTATTTACCCGTAGCAAAGGCGGAGTTATTTTCCTATATTTGGCAGAGTATCTACCCTAGGCAAAGGCGGAGTTATTTTCCTGTATTTGGCAGAGTATTTACCCGTAGCAAAGGCGGAGTTATTTTCCTGTAGTTGGCAGAGTATTTAACCGTAGCAAAGGCGGAGTTATTTTCCTGTATTTGGCAGAGTATTACCCGTAGCAAAGGCGAAGTTATTTTCCTGTATTTGACAGAGTATTTCCCGTAGCAAAGGCAGAGTTATTTTCCTGTAGTTGGCAGAGTATTTACCCGTAGCAAAGGCGGAGTTATTTTCCTGTATTTGACAGTGTATTTCCCGTAGCAGAGGCGGAGTTATTTTCCTGTATTCAACAGAGTATTACCCGTAGCAGAGGCGGAGATATTTTCCTGTATTTGGCAGAGTATCTACCCGTAGCAAAGGCGGAGTTATTTTCCTGTATTTGACAGAGTATTTCCCGTAGCAAAGGCGGAGTTGTTTCCCTGTATTTGACAAAGTATCTACCCGTAGCAGAGGCGGAGTTATTTTCCTGTATTTGGCAGAGTATTTCCCGTAGCAGAGGCGGAGTTAGTTTCCTGTATTTGGTAGAGTATTTCGCGTAGCAAAGGCGGAGTTATTTTCCTGTATTTGGCAGAGTATTTCCCGTAGCAAAGGTGGAGTTATTTTCCTGTATTCGACAGAGTATTACCCGTAGCAGAGGCGGAGATATTTTCCTGTATTTGGCAGAGTATCTACCCGTAGCAAAGGCGGAGTTATTTTCCTGTATTTGACAGAGTATTTCCCGTAGAAAAGGCAGAGTTGTTTCCCTGTATTTAACAGAGTATCTACCCGTAGCAGAGGCGGAGTTATTTTCCTGTATTTGGCAGAGTATTTCCCGTAGCAGAGATGGAGTTAGTTTCCTGTATTTGGCAGAGTATTTCCCGTAGCAAAGGCGGAGTTATTTTCCTGTATTTGGCAGAGTATTTCTCGTAGCAAAGGCGAAGTTATTTTCCTGTATTTGGCAGAGTATTTCCCGTAATGGTGACGAAGTTGTTTTCCTGTATTTGGCAGAGTTAGTACCCGTAGCGATGGCGGTGTTATTTTGCTATAATAATGACAAAGTTTTCCCGCAGTGGTGGCGGAGTTATTTCCCGTAGTAAGGACGGAGTTATTTTCCTTTATAATTGGCGGGGTCATGTTTGGTTGACAGAAGTACTTCTCCCAGTGAAGTCAATAAGTTCATTCCAATATTAAGAAGATAACGTTCCCCCAAACAGTTGTGCAGTTTATTTCTGCGGTTGGCAAATTTCCGGGTTCTTAGTATTCAACCGTTTCGTACCTCGAATGTTTGAAGGTCGTTCGCTCTTTACCCAGTCGGGTCCAAGTCGTTTGAATAGGGGCAGCTGTTGCACCCTAAAATTTGCTCAACCTATTTCACCTGGTTTTTATGTCTCATTGCATTAGCATTTGCATATTAGGTCATGTACATAAGTCTAATCATTTGCATAGCATAGCATGGGCAAGCCATCCAACGAGGGACCAAATGCAATTCTTATCTCTATGAGCATATCCAGAGGTTCTTATTCAAATTCAATCTTAGCCAAGTCATCAGAAAGAAATTGAAATCTAAGAAGTCAGTGGATCAAGCAGTGGATCTATCTCCTATCTTGAGGGTATTTGAAGATCATCAGAGAAGTTGTGGGCTATGAATTGAAAGCATGGAATGTGTACAGACATCATGGAAGACCTAAAGGGTCATTTTGAAAGTGAGACAAGTCATTGATGCGATTACAAGAGCTGCAGTTGAAGACAGTCAACTAGGGTTTCATCTGGGTCAACCCTGGGTCAACCCTAGGTCAAATGCTTGATTGAAGGGCATAAAGGCCTGTTTGAAAGATGTGGGATGCCTCATTTGACATGTAGATATGGATGTGGTGTTGTGCCAAGCAGAAATCAGAAGAAATCAAGAAGAAGAGAAGTTTCTGAATTAGGGTTTCTGTGTAAAATCCCCTGATTTAGGGCAAACTTCCCAGCAAGATAATTCAAAATTCAAGTCTCAAATGAATCCTTGGCCAACATGAAACTTGTAGAGGATATCAAGACCTTTAATTTGAGTGGTGGAAGGCATCAAGGAGATTTACAGAACTCAAGTTATGGTTCTTACAAGTTACAGGTCATCAGAGGCATCTAAAATTTGTCTGTGAAAGTTACTTGACTTCCAAGCAACGTTTACCCCTCAAGGAGCTTTCAAATGGATTTCTGGCCAACATGAAAGTTGTTCCTCATGATCTTAGCTTTCTAGAAAGGTATAGCATGCCTTCATCGGATTTGTGGAACTCTACTTATGACTTTGGCAAGCAAAGGGCATTTTGGTCATTTGGAAATTATAGGTCATTTCAAGCATATGGCCATATCTCCTACTTCCATGCTTCAAATGGAAAAACCTTCAACATCAAAGTTGCTTAGAATGATGTTTTAAGTCTAGTAGGGTGGTCATGAGATGTTGGAAAGGCTCATAGCAAAGAGTGATAAAAATGGCCTAAAAATGAGGTATAAGTTAATTCAAGTGAAATGGAGAATCCTAAAGTCCAAGTTCCAAATCCAAACCATGCCATATGATAGGTCATTTTGACTCCAAAGGACATTTTAAGAACAATGGTTCAAATCTTGGGGTTGCTTTGTAATTTGCTTGCTTGCATAATGGCATATCAAACCAAAACAAGGAAAAGCTTAATGAATAAGGGAAATATGCATTGTGTATTGTCCTAATTCTCATGTGAGGAGAAAATGAAGATAGTTACTCAAGTTGTAAGGGTTTTTGTCATGATATCTCATGTGGTGGGAAGTGAAATGCAAAGTATCACTTCATGAAAGTTCAAGTTTCTACTAGAGTGATATAGATGATTCTAGACCCTTCTAAATCAGTCTATATATTGATTACAATCTCCATTGGTGAGAGGTTGGTGATTGTTGATGTTAATGGTGGTAGAGAATAGAAATTGAACCAAAAATTTTCCATTTGCAAATTGTATTGAAACTTCATTTTTCTCTTCATTACCCTTCCATTTCTTCCACAAATCATCACCACAAACCTCCCTGAACATGTTCATGCTAGAGTAAGGTTCCATTGTTGAATAATTGGAGCTTTCCAAGTGAAGTTGCAAGAGAGCAAAAGGGATTGGATCTGAAGATACAAGCCATCTCCATCAAATCTTGTGCAAGCAGAGTATTATCCATCACCTAGGGACCATTATTGAAGATCTACAAGGCCTGATTCGAAGCTTTCCAACACCTACCATTGCAAGAGTCAAGGTAAGCAAAATCACTTCCACACTTTGATTTAGGCATGGCTAGGGTTAGTTCTTGTTGTGAAACCATTAGAGACCATTAGGTGATGCATTTGGATGAGTTTAAGACCAATTAGTGAGGTTTCATTAATGGAGGTTGATTCTTGATGGAGTTAGAATGGGTGATTTAATGGATGATAATGCATGAATTTTGGTTAGTTTTAATCAGCATGGCATAGGGATTAATTATATATAAAGATTGTTGAGTTTTGTGATGGTTGAAAATTGAAGAAAGTTTGGATCCATGGTGTTGTACCGTTCGGGTAGGATGATAGAGAGAGTTTTAATGCAATCTAATGGCATGGTTGGATTCTACATAAAATTCTAGTCAAGTTTGGTTCTTGGATCGTGACATTTGATGGAGAAATGAGAGAGAACGAAGAAGATGAAGTTTCATGCATGGAGTTGTATTTTCATGGTGTTTCAAAACCCTAAGTGTTCCAAGGAAGAAGACAACTCATGGGCCATTGGATTCGCGCAAGACTCTTTGACTGAAAAGACCATCCAACGGTCCAGGATCCACACGCGAAATGGAGGGAGCAGCAGCACCAAACACTGCGTTTGGTTAAGTGAGCCAGCATGGGCTTCACGCGAGAATTGTTTTCCCCACCCCCCTTTTTTCAGGCCCAATCGTTTTAACTCCATATCGCTGCTATTTACACCGCTTTTCCTTCTTTTTCTTTAGTTTTTTTATGATTTTTCTGAATAATCATTGGGCTGGGGCGTGTTACTTCCAGCACCCCCAGTATGGGCCTAGTTCCTGATAATAACTGCATATTCATACTTCTTGCACCCCTCATCCATTTTCATATTAATTTTTCCTCCAAATTTCTTTAAACTTCAAAAATTCATAACAAATTGAAAAATGCATATTTTTTAATGAGACTTTTTTTCCCATTTTCCATTTTTTGTCTAGAAAAATATGAAAACATAAAATTGTCATTTTATTTCTTTTCACATTTTTTTGCATATTTTTACATTTAATAGCTTTTTTTAATTCTTTTGGTTTATGCTACCAATTGTTGAATTTAGTTTAGGAGTTTCCTTTAGGATTTTCACCCCATTCTTTTTAGTATAACTAGATATGGATACTAGGTGCCCCCCTGATTTTTATACTATTTTTTAGGATTTATTTTAGGTAGTTTAGTTAGAAACTATTAGGATAGTCAATTAGGGTTGTGAATATAATATAGGTATAACAGAACAAGTTTCTTTTTGGGTTTTCTTTACGACAAATTAGAAGATGGGATTATAGGGGTATTATGGGTAAGTGATAGATCCCTTAGAAAATGCTAGGAGTTCCCCTATTATATTAATGCTATTAGTATATTCTTGTAATTGATTGATTGTGTGGTGTGCCCTCTCTAGGGTTATTTGTTTGACTGTGTGGGGTATTGGGCCTGCTTGGGGTTTGGGTTTGAGCTGAAGACTTTGCTAATGAAGCCATTGAAGACAAAAGGAATGAAGATCAATTTCCAGAGTTGATGAAGAGTATATCTTGCTGGCAGCTGTTGAAGGTTATAGGCACTAGGAGCTAGGTAGAGCTCTAGAGTAGGAACTTGATTCACAAACATGGAAGGCCTTGTTTGCCTCCATTCTTTCTCTATGATTCAAAGTCTCTTTTAAATACTCACCTCCTTCCTTTGGAAGGATTAGTGAATGTATTTAAAAGATAGAACTTGTGAGAGAAAATTGTCAGTATCATGTTAACAGTCAGTAGGCCACCCTTGGTAGGCAACTGACTACTTAACATCCAATGCATCCTGTTAACTGCTGCTCATCTTGGAGAGTGGGACTTGAAGAAAAGCCCTGAAAGATTGAAGATAGAGACCTTGCTTGAAGACTGTGAAGATGAAGACTGATGCTTGCTTGAAGCTTGTAGATGACTTGAAGACAGATGTTGATGAAGACTGCTGTTTGCTGTTTATTTTTTGTTGTTTATAATTTTTGATGTATTGTTTGAATTTCCCTGACTGTATTGTTTGCCATTTAATCTGTTAGGTTGAAAGCGAATTTTGTTCGCTTTTGCCTGTTGTTTTCTAGGTTCGAGGTTGAGTGGGACTCCCTTGCCTCGCTTGTATTGTTGCATTCATGCATATTTTACTGTTTTATTGTATCTGTTGTTTCTGTTTCCGTTTATCCCTTAGGATCTCTGTTTCTCTCTGCGTAAGAGAGGAACATGACAGACATTAGGTCTTAACCCATGCATGATAACATTAGGATAGTGTGATTCCCTTGTCAACCATAGGTTAGAGTTCTGTCTCTTCTTTCTCAAAACAAACAGAAAAGCACAATAAGATTTCAAATCCAATAAAAGACACTTCTTCCGTAAAAGAATGTGAACTCATCAAAACGTCATTTTTGTCCGCTTGGACCAGTTAAGCAGAAAAAACCCTTTTTCAGAAGGAGATAAAAACAATCAAGACAGACTTGTGTCGTACGTGGCCCGAACTACGTTTGCTCTGATCTTTCATACTGTATGAAAGTACGTAGGCATAGGATGCGATATCCTAGCGAGCAACCTTCCCCTCCTTTCCCGTAGGTAGGCGAACTACGTTGACTCTGATTTCTCGTTCCAGACGGGAATACGTAGGCATAAAGTGTGATACTTTGCCGAGTCATTTTATTTTCTTTTAACCCCTTGACCTGTAGAGTAGATAGAATAACAATCCGTACTAGAAAACAAGTGTGGATCCCGTCGAGTACGACGGATGTGAGGGGTGCTAATACCTTCCCCTTGCGTAACCGACTCCCGAATCCAGGATTTGGTTGCGATGACCATTCCTTTCCCGTCTTTGCGGTAGGTTTACTCTGAGCGTTTCCTTTCCCTCCTTTGGGATAAATAACGCACGGTGGCGACTCTTCTGTTCAGCCGGCGCCGATTTTCGCAGTAGCGACAGGTGGGGTGTTCCATTGAGAGATAAGCCTAATACCTAGGCTTTAGTGCACACCTAGTATTAGTCTGGAGAGTAGTGCGGGATTGCATGTTTGGCATGCACGAGCCCTCATGAAATTCGTGTCCAGACGAGGTTTTCTTTGAAGACATCCTATCCTATGCATCTTGGACAGTTGAGGGAGTGTTGGATCTGAAAACTAACGACTCTGGAGACCATTCATTAGGAAGTTAGTTGAGACCTCCATGATTGACCATGATGCCAAACCAGAAATGGTGAACGTATCATCACTTCTCGACCTGAGAGTCCGTCATATTAACGACCTGCATAGGATGCCGTACCTTTTTAGAGACTAGGTCCTACCTGTGAGTGGGATGGGTTTTGCAAGAAACCTTGACTTTCGACCGACCCGGTTTTCTGTCAAAGCAGATTTTTGGTCCTAAGTGTTTTGGTATTTTGGGTTTCTTACCAGAGTGAAGTTCTGGTTCAACTCAGTCAACAGCACAACAGTTTTGGATGTCTTGATCCCCTGTTTGCATTTGCATATTCATTTTCATATTAACATTTTCATGTATGTGTGATCTCAGGTTCTCATTTTCCCTTTGATTATGGTAATCTGATCTGCTATCAACATAGAGCCTGAATTGAAGAAGACTATCATCTACAATTTCTCGCTGCCAGAGTTAAGACCTTTATATGGTCTTATTTCCATGGCTGGTTCTGGTGTCATGAAGGATTTGAAAAAAGACTCTGGGAAGATTATGAGTTTCTCCCACAAAGTCACAAGTTACGAACAAGGAGCTATCCACACTCTACTGAAGTTCTATGATCCTCAACTGCGTTGTTTCACATTCCCTGATTATGTTCTAGTCCCTACTTTGGAGGAGTTTGTTTTTCTGATGGGAGTTCCAGTCTTAGATGAAATGCTTTTCTTTCACTCCGAGGAGGAACTTGATCTGGAGAAGTTAGCCAACGCTCTTTATTTGAGCAAAGCTGAATTGGTGGGTAATTTGGTCTGTAGGAATGAAGCTTCTAGTTTTCCTTTGTCTTTCTTGGTGGGTAAGGCCCATTATTTTTCTAAGGAAGGGTGTTAGGTAGTTTTCAATGCTATTCTGGCATTATGCATATATGGTATTGTTCTGTTTCCCAACATACCAGATTTTGTTGATATGGATGCTTTTCACATCTTTGCTTCCAAGAATCATGTACCCACTCTTCTAGGGGACTTGTATTATTCAGTGCATTACAAAAATGAAAAGAGGAGAGGGAGGAATGTTTCTTGTTGTGCACCACTTTTCCACAAGGGGTTCATGGATCATTTTCCTCGCATCAAAACGTTTGTTGATACAAGGGATACGTCTAAATGGACAGAAAGGCTTATAGGCTTGACATCTTAGAATATTATCTAGTTTAATCGAGATCTGCTCAGTATGGACATCATCTTTAGCTGTGGGAGTTTTCCTAATGTACCTCTGATAGGAAGAAAAAGTGGGATTAACTACAACCCTTCTCTTGGTATTAGACAGTTTGGTTATGCCTTGAGGGGGCCCCCAAGGAGGAGGAAGTACAGGAATCTCTGTACTTCACAGGTGTAGCTGGTTTTGATACTTTGGCCAAGATAAAGGAAGCCTGGGGAAGAGTTCATAGAAGAGGGAAACATTCGTTGGGTAAAAGGGATTGTAGAGCTTATGGCCCTTATTTGGATTAGATCCAGAAGAGGGTGGAGAAAATGTTGTTACCTTTCCCTGTCAGAGAGCCTCTATATCCTTTAGTCGTTGAAGAGCCTACGGCGGTTGATATTCAAAGATACGATAAGCTGTGGACAGAAAAAGAAGAATTTCCTAAGGAGAATAAAGAGCTGAAAAAAGAAATTAGCCAATTAAAGAGTGACATGAATGAAGTTGTTTACTTAGCAAAGACGAAGATAGAAGTTTTGGCTAAAATAGAAAAGGAGTTAGCTGAAGAGATTCGAGTACGGGGACAAGTCAACCAAGATTTGAAGAGTACTGATAGTATCCTTAAGCATAAGAAGAAAGAATTGGATAAGGCATACCTGGAGATATCTAAGTTTAATGATCAGTGGAACACTGCATTAACTGCTAACAAAGGAAGGGAAGATGAGCTTCATAGACAAATTGACATATTGGAGACACATCTCAAAGTCAAAGATGGAGAAGTTTCAATTGAATCATCTCACCGGTATGCAAATGATCGAAAGTTACAAGAAACCCTATCAGCATTGGAGGAGTTCAAGATAAGGGCAGAATTGAAGAAACCAAGACTTGAAGATGCCTTCGGAGAGGATGCTTGGGAAGACTATGCTCAAAGCTTGAAAGATGTTATCTGTAGAAGAGGCCTGCTCATATAGGAGTTAATCACAAGGCCTGAACATCTATACACAAAGGAGCTGCTAAAGGAAGTTCAAACTCATTACAGTGGATGAAGAGAATTATTTGATACAGTTTTTCTTTATTTCTTGTCTCGAATTATGGCCACCACAAAGCCTGTTGGATGGGGTCGTAGATTTGTTTCCAGTTGTATCTCTTGACGTTGTTTTGTGTATGCTAACTTCCATTCTCATTTTATTTATGAGAGAAGGCTTGTGATTCTACCTTTTATTCTCCTGTTTTTCTATTTATTCGTGGAGCTAGAATCAAGGGGAAGATTTCCCTGAATCATATATACATGCTTGCATTTTGCATTATCATTCTCATTCGTATAATAGGTGTTCTTGGGGCCTTAAATCTTATCTCTGCTTAGTTTTCTTCACCAGTTAACATGATAGCATATCCAGCTTTCCATAGGGATTCTACAAGAGGGAATCAACAGAGAATCATGGATCAAGTACAACAACAGCTGCAGGAAGTCAGGGACAGAATGGTGCAATTCATGGAGATGATGCAAGGGGTAGCTAATGGTAGGAGCAATTGAGAACTTTAGTTCAACCACTGATAGCACAGGTGGATGGCAATGGCGTTCTACATGGAGGGACTACCAATTTCCCTCCTCCAATTGATGGTAGCATTCCTCAGGCCAACGTTGTTCCGACTGTAGTTAACCCTCTGGGCAGAGGTCATCAGGGAGGAGTTCATATAGCTGGTGCTGGAGGCAATGTGGGCACTACACACAGAGCTGCAAGTCCCCACTAGGAAGAGGATGATCAGGACGATGTATTTTCAATGAGGGACTTGGATATGGGTCTCCCCACAGAAGCTGACAAGAGGTTTAAACTGCTTGAAGAGAAGATGCAAAGCCTCGAGAACCGAAATTCTTTAGGACTCGATATGTCAAATCTGGAATCTGGGACTCGATATGTCAATTCAACTGGTATCACTGTGTTTTTGAATGGTAATCCGGTACCCACTTTATTAGGATATGTTTATCATTCCATTCATCATAGGACTATTCATGGAAAAGGAACTATTCTCTACTGTGCACCCTTGTTGTACAAATGGTTTATTAATCATTTACCAAGGACAAATGCTTTCAAAGAAAATCATAATGGTTGGAGATGTTCTCAAAGGATTATGTCTCTAACTCAAGCAGATATTCATTGGTATGATCCCACCTATGATCAAGGGGTCTACATTGACAGTTGTGGTTATTTTCCAAATGTACCACTCCTGGGAGTACAAGGGGGGAACGAACTACAATCCTGCTTTGGCCAGACGTCAATTTGGATTCCCAATGAAGGACAAACCTAGCAACATCATATTGTCTGGTTCCTTCTACCTTAATGCCGAAGCAGAGAAGAGTTTAAGGAACAATATGATTGATGCTTGGGGGAACACCCAGAAGAAAACTAAAGCTGACCTTGGGAAAAGGAATTATGTAACCTTTGAGTCATTCACTCAGTGGGTTCAATCTAGAGGCCGTGATCTCAAGATGCCTTACCTTCCTGAAAAGAATATGTAGATTGTCACCGCATCATCTTTCGCCGTACCTACTAAAAAGATGGAAGAATACCAAGAGATCCTTGAGAGAACCAAGCTTGAAAGGGACACTTGGAAGGGCAAGTACCATAATATTCATTCTGAGATGACGGAATTGGAGAAAGAGCTACAAGACAAGGATGACTTGATTGGGTGGCTCGAAAGAAGCTTGATTAGTGAAGATGTGATGAAAGAGAATTTATTTTTCTCTAGCGTCAAGCCTACGCAAAGTACTCATGAGTATTCAAATATCCCACCAACTTCTGGCGCCTGGAAATGAATAGTAGATAAATTGGTGATGGAGAACATTATGTTGAAAAAACTGAAGACGACGCGCGGATAGGACTCTTGTCAGATTTCTTGACCATAGGGCCTAGTCCTCTCCTTTGGTGTAACCTCACGTTTCTTGTATTGTATTTCGAATGTTATGACTTTCCCAATATAAATGAAATGAGGGTTTTGCTTCATTTTATCTTCTGAGTTTTGTAAAACCGGTTGCATCTAGCATCTTTGCATTGCATTTTGCATCTTGCTAACCATTCAAGGAATTCAAAATCTTTTTTTGCAGACATAGTAATGGAACAAAGAAATAGGTTCACATTCCTAAGCCCGAGGTTGGACAACTTGAGGATCTTAAGAGGCCTAGTAAGGAATTTTGCTGCTTTCATCACCAAGTATGAAGACCTGTTATCGTTACTGGACATGCAAGTAAATGAGGAAATGCTACTAGCTCTCATAAAGTTTTATGATCCTCTTTACCATTGCTTCACATTTCTGGACTTTCAGTTGCTGCCGACTTTGGAAGAATACTCTGTGCATCTAAAGATTCCTATGACTTTTACACCTCACTATGAGAGAGAAAGAAAACCAAACAGGAGAGATATTGCTGAGGCTCTACACCTGGAACCCACTGACCTTCCAACCCATTTAGATATTAGAGGTGGATTTACTGGAATGGAAGCAAGTCCATTTATGGAAAAGGCTGAGTTTCATTATGATCATGGAGATATGGGAACCTTTGAAGCTATACTGGCTTTCTTGATTTATGGCTTATATCTGTTTCTAAGTAGCCCTGAGTTCATCAGCTTAGAGGCCATCAAGTTATTAATTGTCAGAAATCTCGCTCTTACTTTATTGGCTGATACCTATTACATCATTTATCGGTGGATGGTGTATGAACTCGGACAATTTGCTTGCTGCACGACGCTCTTAAGCAAGTGGTTTATTTTGCATTCGCCTAGGACGTTCTCTCTGTGGAGCCTAGAAGACAGTGATGCATGGGTTAGAAAGTTGGCTTCACTCTCTCACTATGACATCAACTGGTATGATTTGGCTCACATAGGAATAGTAGTAATACATAGATGTGGGGATTTCCCAAACGTACCTCTAATCGGCACCAAAGGATGTATCAGCTACAGCCCTATCCTGGCCCGCCGCCAGTTAGGATATCCAACTGAGGAAGAATTGGATCCAGCCTTGTTAGAAACTTGCTTCTGTGAAAAAGGTAGCGACCCGGATTTTGAAGCACAAGTCGTATTTGCCTGGTGTCATCCCAACTTACAAGGAATGACTGTCGTGGAAAACCCGAGTTGTCTCGCTTCAAAGGCATATGTGCTTTGGTCAAAGGAGATAGCGCTGGAGATGTTCTACACCCACTCTTATGACATTTCGCCAGTCTCGAAAGAAATTTTGTTTAGAAGAGAGTTGAGGTTCGCTTTAGTCAAAGCCGAACGAGAAAATAAAGAACTCTGGGAGCTGCTTCGTCAAGACCAGAGGAAGACAAGGCTGCAAGAAGGAGAAGGATCATCTTGTCAGAAGATCTTGGCCTTTTAATTTCCTGTTGTTCAGTTTTTACCCCTAGGTTTTGGGAATGTGTAACCTTCATTTTGTGAAATGTTGTAAAATTTTCATTAGTTAATGAAAACTTTATGAGAATTTGGTTAAGCTTTCACTTTTTAATGATAAGCATCGTGTTGTTACGTGTTGATCCATTAATTTTGTTCGTAAACAAACTTTTTGGTTTTTCCTTGAATGTGTGGCTTGCATTTGCATCTGCATCCTGCATTTCATTTGCATTGCATTGCATCGGTTCTCCGGCTCATCCTGTGCTCTGTTACTGTCAGAATCATACTGAATACCTACCGATACAATACTAGAGCCAGCATTCAGAGAAGAATGGCTGATCAAGATCAAAGAATCAATCAAATTGACAACGACCTCGAGGGGTTACGCGATGACGTTAGCCAAATTATGGAAGTCATTCAAGTAATAAGAGAAAAAATGGACACGCAGACTATAGCGGTATCAGAAATCAATACAACAGCGACAAATCCTCCTCCGATAGTGACCTCAACAACTGAACATCCGTTTGGTATAGCCAGGGATTTCATGCCACCATTCAGTAATGCCCAGTAATTCGACCTTCAGCAGCACTCTAATTCGCAGACTGTTCAGTTAATAACGGAATTGCAAAATCCTATTTACATTCAGGCAGGTGCTCAGGCACAGGTACGACCGATCTTTAACAATCATCAGCAGATTTTTGATATACTCAATGGGTCTAAGGTTGAAGACAAGAAACATGAAAAACTAACAGTTGAGATGTATATAATGGCAAGACAGATGAGGACCATAGAAGGAAACGACTTAAGGGTCCCTCTGCCAAATGGTACCTAAGTCTAGACTAGTAAAAAATCCATTGCTTCCAAAACTTGTCTGACGCATTCATTCAACAATACAAATACAACATGGAATTGGCGCCAGAACATCGCCAGCTCCTCAGCATGACACATAAGAGCTCAGAATCGTTCAAAGAATATGCGCAGAGATGGAGTGAAACTGCCGCTCAGGTGGAACCTCCCCTAAAAGAGAAAGAATTGGATAATTGGTTCATGGATATAGTCAGACCCGAATTCTATGAGAGGATGATTAGTAGTATCACAACAAACTTTTTCAATATTATGCCCATAGGTGTGAAAGTGGAGGCGGGTTTGAAGAATGACAAAGTGACAAGCTCAGCTAGTAGTACCAGCACTAGCACAACGAAGAAGCCACCAAGCCATTTTCATAAGAAAAAAGAAGGGGAAACTAATGCTTTAATGTGTGACAGGAGGGTTCAGAGTAGAAGGAATCGCCCACAAAATCAACAACTATCTCGTCTATAACCACAACAAAACTATCAGCAGTACTAACAATAACAGTATGTGGTTGCGGTCACGCCAAATTTTTAACCTCGGCCAAATCAACAAAACTTTCAACAACAGATGCCCAACGCTTACCAGCAAAATTATAATCAACAAGCACAATAACAACAAAGAGCTCCGACTCCGAGGCTTGCTTTCCATAATAGAAGGCCAAGGATTCAGCCCATTCCTATGAGTTACATTGAGTTGTACCCCTTAATGGGGCAACAAGGCCTGATTCAGACAAGGAAATTGGGTCCTTCTCCAAACCCGTTGCCACATTTTTACAATCCAAACGCACGATGTGCCTTTCATGAAAATGCTGCGGGACACGACCTTGAAGGCTGTATATGAAAATGCTGGTGTCCATGCCGTAGAGGAAGATTCTGATATGAGAATGATTTCTAGGGTTTCTGAAGTTAAAACTCCGTTGACCGAGTTACAAAAAAAGTTGATAAAGGCAGGTCTGATCAAAGACTCTCATGAAGACGACAACAATTGTTATCATAATTCACAAGATTGTGACTTGATACGGAGGAATATTCACCCAATGATTGACGAGGGTCTACTACAGATATTTGGGAAAAAGAGAAAAGATATCTCGATGATTGAACCCATATTCAGTTTACTAAAGAAGTCCGAAAAAGTGCTGGTATTCAACACTACAAATAGCAAGTCCGCTTCTCTTACTGCTGTTAGGCGTGTATTCCACAACAACCTAGTACCAACGGTTGGCTGGCCTAAGCCAAGTTCTGATCTAAGAAGAGGACCAGGTCCCAATCCAAATGTTATATCCTGGAAATATGACTATTATTGGTACGATATGAAAACCGCGAGAAAGCATGCGGATGTAACAAATATTGCTGGGGCAAGCACAATGACCCGCATCGATCATATATATCAAGCCAAAGTAACTATTACCATTCCCATGGAAACTATTCCTAAGGAAAACATCTCAAGAGATCCTGATATTATTGAAAAGTCAAAGGGAAAAGAAGTCACGAAGGAAGATGAAGAAGAGTTCTTGAGAATAATCCGTCGGAGCGACTACAGGGTAGTAGGCCAGCTCAATCAGATGTTGTCAAAAAATCTCAGTCATGTCTATGCTGCTAAGTTCTCCTGCTCACCGACAAGAATTACTGAAAATACTAACACAGACCCACGTAACAAAAGATATCACTGTGGGGCAGCTCGATTCCATTGTTGCTAACATCACGACTTGCAATACGTAGAGCTTCAACAATGATGACTTAACCACTGAAGGTTGTAAGCACAATCGTGCCTTGCACGTATATGTCAAATGGGAAGATGATACTCTCGCTAGAATAATTGTTGATACTGGATCATCTCTCAATGTGATGCCCAAGAGAACATTGGCCAAGTTGGCATATAAAGGAGCTGTGATGAGAGCCACATCTTTGATCGTGAAAACCTTTGATGAATCAAGAAGAACAGTAGAAGTTGATTTGCCAATTATAGTGGGACCACGGGTCTTTGAGGTTACTTTTCAAGTAATGGATATAAATCTAGCATACAGTTGTTTACTAGGAAGGTCGTGGATACATCCAGCGGGCGCTGTCACATCCACATTACATCAAAAAATGAAGTTTATTATTGAAGATCAATTGGTCATAGAACATGGCGAAGAGGATTTAATGGTGAGCAATCTATCATCCTTCTGGTACATCGAAGCTGATGACGATGCATTAGAAACAACTTTCCAGGAATTGGAAATCACACACGCTGTATTGATTGAGGGCGTTGTTGTCACACGCGGGCCATCTTTCGTCTCTGTCCAGAGTATCAAAAGTGCCATGAAGGAAGGTCTTCCTCAAGGTTGAGGAGAAGTAATTGAGGTCAACGCTCGGGAAAAAAACAATTGACAAGGGTTAGGTTACAAACCAACTCTAGATGAAGGATCAGAGATCAACGACAAGCGCCTAAAGACCCTGAAAGAAACCTCTGTGAGCGGAGGAATTTAAATAAATTCCATCAAAGAAGACCCGAAGTAAGCTATATTAATAACCTGGTGTTCCGAGATGAAACCGTTTTGTGCAATTGGGAGGCCGTTGAAGTTCCCATAATGTTACCACTCTTAGAGTAATTAATTTGTCTTGCTTGTTAGCTTTTTATCTGTTTTAAATCCATGGTCACGCCCGAGGCCAGTGGATCATTTTGTATGAGCCACACTTTTCCATTTGTTGTTCATTGTTTTTGTTTTCACTAAAGGTAAAATGGTAATATTTTGAAAACCAAAGAATTCATCATTTGCATCTCTTTGTGTGTGTTTGATCATTTAAACTCGTTAACACATGTAGAGAACCTCCATCGACCGCTAAATCCAATGATCATCCAGTTCTTTCTGACTTTGGTTCACCTGTATTCCAAGCTGAAGATGAGAGTGATGAGGATTTTGAAATTCCTAAAGAACTGATAAAGATGACTGAGTACGAGGATTCATATCTTCAACCTTACAAAGTACAGATCAACAATATCAACTTGGGCTCTGAAGAGGTAAAAAGAGAGATCAAGATTGGGGCATCGCTTGAGGAAGAGGTTAAGGACAAATTGGTAATGCTTCTCAAAGATTATGCGGATGTGTTTGCATGGTCCTACCATGATATGCCTGGGTTGGACATCGACATTGTAGTTCACAAACTCCCTCTTAAGCCTGAGTATCCTCCAATTAAACAGAAACTTCGAAGATCTAGACCTGACATGGTTCTCAAAATCAGAGATGAGGTTAAAAAGCAGATCGAAGCAGGCTTTCTGGAAATTTATAAATACCCTGAGTGGGTGGCTAATATTGTACCAGTACCTAAGCAGGACGACAAAGTTAGAATGCGTGTTGATTACAGGGATCTTAACAAAGCTATCCCAAAGAATGATTTCCCTCTATACATATCGACACTTAAGTGGATAATACAACTAACTTTGCAGTATTTTCATTCATGGATGGCTTCTCCGGTTATAATCAGATAAGAATGCACCCATCTGATATGGAAAAGACAACCTTCATCACACCCTGAGGCACTTATTGTTATAAAGTTATACCTTTTGGTTTGAAAAATGCTGGAGCCACATACCAACGAGCCATGGTGGCATTATTTCATGACATGATACACTAAGAAATTGAGGTTTACGTCGATGATATGATTTCCAAGTCTCAGAACGAAGAAGATCACCTTGATTGAAGCTATTTTAAAGACTCAAGAAGTATCAAGTAAGACTAAATCTTCCAAATCTACCTTCGGAGTCAGATCTGCCTAGCTACTCGGCTTCATTGCTAGTCAATGTGGAATCGAGATAGATCCTGACAAGGTACGAGCCATCCAGGAAATGCCTGCCCCTTAAACTAAGAAGTAGATTATAGATTTCCTTGGCAGATTAAATTATATCTCCAGGTTTATCTCCAACTTGACTCCTAGTTGCGCGCCGATCTTTAAGTTGCTACGGAAAGATTGAGCAGTTATATGGAACGAGGATTGCCAGTCGGCATTTGAAAAGATGAAAGGATACCTCCAAGAGCCTCCAATATTGATCACTCTTGTTCCTGGAAGGCCGCACTTCATGTACATGATTATGCTCGAGGAATCGATGGATTGTGTCTTGGGCCAAACGGATGAGTCGGGGAAGAAGGAGCATGCGATTTACTACTTGAGCAAGAAATTCACCGATTGTGAAATTCGGTACTCTCCATTAGAAAAAGCTTGATGCGCTCTGGCTTGGGCAACCAAACGTCTGAGGCAGTACATGATTTGTCACACTACTCTGTTGATATCCAAAATGGATCCGATAAAGTATATATTTGAAAAACCTGCTCAGACGAGAAGACTTGCAAGATGGCACATGCTCTTCTAGAGTATGGCATTCAATATGTTGCTCAAAAGTCAATAAAAGGAAGTGTCTTGTCAGACTACCTTGCTGATAAATCTGTTGAAGATTGGCAGCCGCTCAAATTCGACTTCCCTGACGAAGATATCATGTTTCTTTACAAAGCCAAAGAAGAGCTTGGCCCCAAGGAGGGTCATAAACCTGGTTCTTGTTGGAAATTGATGTTCAACAGTGCATCCAACAAAAGAGGCCATGGTTTTGGTGTTGTTCTGGAAAATTAAATTGGTGGCTACACTACTGTTACTGCAAGATTGTGCTTCAAATGTACGAACAACATAGAGGAGTATGAAACCTGTATCCTGGGTCTTGAAGCTGCAATTGACCTTCGTATTAAGATTATGGAAGTAATTAGTGACTCTGCCTTGGTAATTTATCAGCTCAAGGGTGAATGGGAGACCCGAGATGAAAAATTGATTCCTTACAAAGACTATATTTTGGAGATGATCGGGTATTTTGACGAAATCACTTTCAGACACGTCCCAAGATCCGAAAACCACATAAAGGATGCTCTGGCTATGATGGATGCTATGTGGAAGGTTCAGTTTTTTAACGAAGTTCACCTAATTAGCATTGAAAGTAAGACTCCGCCAGCATATGTCATGATGGCTGAAGAAGAGTCTGACGGAAAACCTTGGTTTTATAACATCAGAAATTACCTTCAGAGTCAAGAATGTCCAGTAGATGCCTCTAAACTTGATAAGAGAGCTTTGCGAAGATTATCATCCAAGTTCTTCGTTAGCAATAATGTTCTATACAAGAGAAATCACGACATGGTCTTACTCAGATATGTTGACAGTAGAGAAGCAGACATGTTGATGACAAACATTCATAAAGGTTCCTTCGGTACTCATGCAAGCGGCCTACCATGTCAAAGAAGATCTTGAGGGATAGTTATTACTAGTTGACCTTGGAGACCGACTATATCCTATTTTCCCAAAGATGCCATAAATGCTAGATTTATGCGGACAAGGTGCACATGCCACCACATCCTCTAAACGTATTGTCGCCGCCTTGGCCATTCTCAATGTGGGGCATTGATATGATTGGGGAAATTGAGCCTAAAGTGTTTAACAATCATTGGTTTATCCTAGTCGCCATTGACTATTTCACTAAATAGGTGGAAGCTGCCTCCTATGCGAATGTAACGAAGTAGGTGGTTGCCCGGTTCATTAAAAAGGAGATTATTTGTCGTTACGGAACCCCTAACCAGATCATTACAGATAATGGGACGAATCTGAACAATAAAACAATGAAGGAGCTCTATGACAGTTTCAAGATTAGACATCACAACTCTTCTCCTTTCTAGCCCAGGATGAATGGAGCTGTTGAAGCTGCAAATAAAAACATTATAAATATTGTTCAGAAAATGGTAGTAACTTACAAAGATTGGCATGAAATGCTACCATTTGATTTACACGGATACATAACATCTGTTCACACTTCAACAGGGGAAACCCCTTTCTCCCTGGTTTACGGGATGGATGCAGTACTACCTATTGAGGTTGAGATACCTTCGTTAAATGTCTTAATTGAAGTCGAGCTCAAAGAAGCTGAATTAGTAAAATAAATGTTTGATACACTGAATCTTATTGATGAGAAAAGGATGAGGGTAATGTGCCACATTCAGCTATATCATAAGAGAATTAAAAGAGCCTTCGACAAAAGAGTCTAGGTCAAAGAATTTAAAGAGGGTGAGTTGGTACTCAGAAAGATTCTACCGGTGTAGCGAGACATTCGTGGAAAGTGGATGCCAAACTACGATAGCCCATTTTTTGTGAAGACGATTTTTTCTGGAGGCTCTCTTATCCTTGCAACGATGGACAGTGAACAACACCAACATCACGTGAACTCAAATGCAGTAAGAAAATATTATGCCTTAAAAACCCGCTAAGTTGAAAACCTGGAAGGGCAACTTAGGCAAAAAGGGGGCATCCTGGTGGATCATAACCTATGAAGGAGATCCAGGAAAAAATTAGGGATAAAAGAAAGAAAAGCTCGCTAATTCAAAAACCTGAAAAGGCGGCTTAGAAAAAAATGAGTGTCCCGATGAATTGAAAACCCGAAAGGGCGATTCAGGAAAACGTTAGGGACAAAGGCATTTCACTACATCAGGAGTTGTCATTGTAACACCCCACTTTACCCTGTATGCGTATTATAGGAATATTATAGAAAATACACCAAAGTTTCAAAATTAGTAGGATGTCACATTAAGTCACTTCCTTCATTTCAAATAAACCAATAGTTATATAGCTTTCAATTAAACAACGGAATAAAATCAATGTTTAAAGATAATCTCCACAACCGGTGATTATACATTATTAATCCAACAATTTAAAGATACGTAACAAAAATCAAGAAAATAAGTCATTTAAACGTAATCTCGTCATCCCATGTTACCTATCAGAGCGACTCCTAAGACTCGATCGAATAACAACACACTCCAAGAACTACTCAGGTACCTGGTCATCTGCACTCCCCAAGGAGCACATACACAACAAACAGAAAAGGGGTGAGAACTACATTCAATAAATAAGCGGTGAAATACACATGCTAAGGAGTAGTTACACACCCCACATACAATCGTACACACATAACGCACATACACGTGCCACATTAATTACTTGGCATCAATAGCCCATATTCAATTACAATTATGCAATGTGACTCACTAACTCGACACAATGCATGTGGTACCAACGCAAGTACATACAGTTCACCCTAGAACCCGATTCCCGTCGGAATCCGGATAAGTCGTATACGTTCCTCTGAACTACAACTTATATCCACAACGACTTCCACGTGAAGTTCGGATGAAACTAGGCACCCATCATGGATTCCCACCTAGCCATCTCTACAAGACACATGACATGAAATTCATGACAACACCATTATGCAATATAATAATTCAAGCATAATGTCACGATCGTCCAAGATCCACACGAGCCATCCGCTCACCGTAATCCTGTCGAGAATTACCACCATCGCACAAGATTATCCACATTCGATAATCATGGCTCAAAATCATCAAAACACATCCCTTAATGGCACATCCATATCATTCCACATTTTACTTATTTAATTCATTACTGATATCTCTAGGTTCATTTTAGTCATATTAACCCTACCGAATCAACGTGTAATACCCCAAAATTTTCCCTAAGATTTGTCGTTTCATATTGCATCCCACTGCATTTTTGCATTGCATATAACTAGTCACTAACAAGTTCGTGTAGTTGGTTGATTTTTGCAGGAAAATATCATGTGGCGTGTTCTTTAGTTCACGAAGGGCAAAACGGTCATTTGTTGGTAGTTGGCTGTCAATCTGTGGATTTGGGTTGCCGTCGGGGAATTTGAGCCGTTTGAGCCTGTTGATAAAAATCGAGGAATTTGATCAGAGGTCTTGCTTGGTTTGGTTTAATCAGGAGTTTCATTTGGTGATAATTTGGTTGGAAGAGCGCGGTCCTCAGGCGGATTGAATTTTATTCTGATAAGGGTTGTTCACTTGATTTGCCAGAAGTTTAATCGGAAGCTATGTTGGACAAGGGATTAGTCGGATAAACCAGATTAATCGGGAATTATTAAAAAAATAGAATTTTAGTGGCGTTTTCATCTCATTTTAAAATCAATGGTAATAAAGATAGTTTCTATTTCATTTTTGTAATTTTTAATTTTTGTCATTTCATTCTTTTAAGCTCCTTTCAATCTTTAAATCAATCTTTTTTTAATAAATTAGTTTCATCTTTAAATCAATCTTTTTTTTATAAAGTTTATTTTTAAATCAATCTTTTGAATCAATTTCATTTCTTATTCAATCATATTTCATTTCGTAGAATCAATTCATTTCAATTTCATTTTTTCATTCTTGCCTTCATTTAATTTATACCAAATTCATTTCATTTTCAAATATTGTTCTCACCCCATTTTTTTGATTTTATTGTTAATTTTGGTTTTCATTCTATTTGATATAAAAAAACATAATAATAATAGTATTGCTTTTAAGTTTTACAGTAGTTTAAAAATAAAGAATGTTATTAATTATAATAATTCTTTACACAAAAAAAAAATTCAAAATCATAAATAATTAAAATTACAAAAAAAGAATATATGAATAAAATTACAAAAATATTTAATTACATTTTTCCAAAAAAATTACAAGAATAGAAAATACATTTCTTCCTAAAATAATTCCTAAAGTTTTCCGACTCCTTCCAATTATCCGATTTTTCTCCGTACCTGTAAAAAGTCAACAAACCCAACAAATATTATCGGTTAGAGTGGGATTCCGACACCCTCAGAACATTTACATCATCGGGTGTGTCGGGAGGGTAACGGATTGCTCCGAAACCAACTCCCGACTCCTTTCCGACACTTCGGTAAATCCGGTAACATTCTATTCTTATTTTCTGAGGCAACCGAGAGAGAGAGAGAGAGAGATAAATAAGTGCTTTTGGAAAAGCTGGTTTGAAAAGTGCTTATCCAGAAAAGTGCTTTTCTGAAAAAGCACTTATTGTCGAAAAAATTGATTCTGGCCAACCAAGGTATAAACATGTTCCCGGTTTTTCCTCGCAACCCAACGGATCAAATCGTATGCAAATAATCACGTCTCTCAGCATTAAAACAACTTCCCCCAAGACCACGACAACTCAAAATGAAGCAGGTCAATGAGGAATCCACGAAATTCGCAAACGTAGCAACCGTTTCGCAGAACATCCCGTGGTTCCAACACTAAAATCGTAACAACACAACAGATTCAGCCCAGACATCAAAGCATATAAAATCATTCAAAAGAGTTCAGAAAAGGGGGATCCGAAACCCTAAGCAATAGACAACAAAGCGGCGCCGCAAGAACGCCGAGGAAGGTTTAGAGAAACCCCTCAAGATTTCATCATCATCACCTTCGGCCGTACTCAGAGAGAAGACGGAGATCCGTCCTCATCAACATCATCGTCGGCCGCGATCCAAAGGAGAAGAAGAGAAAGAAGTTCAAAGCCACCTCCGCGGCCTCTGAAACATCATCACTGGTCCGAATCCGCCGCCAAACTACCATAAGGATCCTTATTTTAACCACTATGTATCTTGTTTTTGTATGTAGAAAACGAAAGAAGAAGGTTCGTTTGGGTTAAAACGGAAGAAAGAAGGTGGGTCCACGGAAGAATCCACGACCATGCAAGGAGATGAAGCAAAGCTCATAGGAGCTTCAAGGTGGGTCGCCGTCGGCGTTGTAAGGAAGAAGAAAAAGGGTTTAAAACCCTAAACATGAAATGGCCAGCAGAACACGTTTTCACCTCTCCCATTTATTATCTCCATTATGTTTTTTTATTATTTTTAATTTGTATTTATAAGTTATATTTATTGTTTTGTATTATTTTTATAATTTAATAATCACTAATTAAACCAATCTTATTAAATCTTGTTAATTAAACCAATTTTATCAAGTTAGGTTAATTAAGCCAATCTCCTTAGAACATTTTCTTCAAACTATTGTAACTAAAGCATTTTCATTAAATCATTTTATTTAAATGATGATATAAGATTAAAACTTTTCCTAATTAAGACCTTTTTGAAATTAAACCCATTTTTAAAATAGTTAATTTTTTATTAAAACATTAACATTAAAAGCAAATTCTTTTTTTAAAACATTAAAATAAAATAGAAAATTTTAAAAGAAATTTTATTTATTAAAATTTAAAACTCTTTTTTAAAATTCAAAACTCTTTTTCAAAAAAAAACTAAAGACTCTTTTATAATTAAAACTTAAGATTTTCTTTATAATTAAAACTTAAGATTTCCTTTCACTTGTACAGTTATTAATTCCCCGTACTTTCCGTCTTTATTTTTTTTGGATGTAATTATGCGAGGCCATTGTTGCCGTTATTTCTTCGTGCATTTTTTTTGGGATTTGTAATTTACGCGAGTGATCCTCGCGATGTTTTTCTTTACCGCTTTCTTTATTTTCGTATTTTAATTCTGCCATGTAATAATTTATCTTTTGCATATTTTTTACCGTCAGGACCCTTCCGAAAGATTAGGTCTAGCAGTTTGACCGCCAAGTCAATAGTCCTAACCCTAGACCGTTTCAAAACCCCAATTAGCCTAGGTGTCCCGCCGTGGACGAAAATGCTCTTTTCCCTAGCATTAGGTCAAAGAGTCTCCGTACTCTATTTTAGGGTTTCCCGTCGTGGAACATTTAACTAACCCTAATTTTAATTCAACTATTTTCAACGTAGAAATAGGAGTAGCCGCACTCCACGTAAGCGCTTCCTTAAGAACGTTTACTCCCCATGAAACCTTGATCACAATCAAGAAGTTTCTAACCTCCCATTGAAGGGGAACTACGATTACTCTGATTCCATTCCCTATCCCGGATACGTAGGCGCAAGATAGGAATCTTGCCGAGTAAACTTAGGACTAACCCTTAGGTCTTTTAAGTCACTCTATCCTTTAGCTCAATATATACTTCAAACAAATAATAAAGCAAAAATAAACAAAAGGTTCCTGTAGAGTACTACAGAAGTTTAGGGTGCTAGTACCTTCCCTAAGCTTAACCAACCCTTTACCTAGGTCTCTCCCCGCATTGTGTTTACGATGCAAAAATAGGTTTTCCCTCTTTTGACCTTTTCCTTTGGATAAATCAAAGTCGGTTGTGAATCAAAAATTACGATTCAAACTAATTAATAGTTTGATATCCTATTTCCACCGCAACAGAAAATGGTGACTTCATTGGGGACTGCCATAATGTTTAAGGGTTACCCCTATTTTGTTTTACTTTGCTATTTGCTTCGTCATTTATTTTCTTGTATATATAATATTTGTTGTACCTTATATGGGGGGTATCTTTGTTGTGAGATAAGTCGTACACCCGGACTTGAGTGAACTTATTATAGGAGGTGATATATTCGACGAAGCCTATAGGGAGTTGAATCCCAACCAAGCCGACTTGAGAATCACCGCTCAGTTGAGGCCCTTTTGAAAGGTAGATCTGTTGAACGAGTAATCGTGAAAACACTTACTATCTTCGATGGGAGCCTATGATACTGGGGACCGTAGTTACCTTAACACCACCTTGGCCTTATCTAGGATGTAGTGCGGGAACTATGAGGGAGTAATCCCAAAATAGTTGCTACGCGATACTATACTCAAAAGAGGTTCTCTTGAGAATATTATTAACCACCGAGTCAATTGGGAAATTGATAATATTCGAAAGATGGACTGATGACTTTGGGCACCGATTTAGAACCCTTGTTCTGCAGGTACAATTAACCCTACAATACATACCTTTGTGGGATGGGTAGACCTCGACTTCGGCTCATATACCATTAACCTAAGACCTTGTTTATATATGTGCATTGCATCCATAAAGCATCACATTGCATTACATCCCGTGGAATTCAAACTTTAGTTATGAACATCGCATGATATCATGGATTACAATAAGAGAAATACTTTGAAATATTCTTTTTAGAATCTTAAGTTGGACGACCTAAAGAAGTTAGGAGCTTTGGTTAAAGACCAAGAGGGGTTCAGAGACAAGTATGGAAGGTTGTTATCCTTATTGAGAATCCAAGTGAAAGAGGGGCTTCTTTCTACTTTACTACAGTTCTATGATCCAGATTACCATTGCTTCATGTTCCAAGATTATCAGCTATTACCTACCTTAGAAGAGTACTCTCAGTTGGTGGGGTTACCTATTTTGGATAAGATTCCGTTCCCTTTCTTAGAGAAGGACCCTAAAGAGGAAGACATTGCTAAAGCCACATGCTTAAAGGTGTCCGACATCAAAGGCATATGATCACCAAAGGCGGAAGCATTGGGTTGCCTACACATTTCTTGATCAAGAAATCCCAATATTATGTCGATCATTTGAGCATGCCTACCTTCGAGGAGATCCTCGCTTTGCTTATTTATGGAGTGCTGCTCTTCCCAAGTTTTGAAGGATTCGTTGACATTAACGCCATCAAAATATTCATGAAGAACAATCCAGTACCAACTTTATTGGGTAACACTTAACATTCCATACATCTCCGAAGCTTTCATGGTGGAGGAATGATCACCTGTTGTGTGCCTTTTATTGCACCCCAAAATTTGCCCAACATTTCTTTACCTAGCTTATGTTTCATTTCATTCACATTGGCATTAACATTTCCATTTCATTGACATGTATGCAGGAGATCAAAAGGTATGATTACCAATCAAGAGCTATACAAGACTATGAAGCTAGCCAAGAAGGTTATTCAAGGGTTCAAGGGTAGATATCCTTGTTAGAGAAGTCAGAAGATCCTCAGAGAGTGTGGTTGAAACCAAGTATGTGTGTCCCCTAACTTGAGAGTTGTGGGAAGACCTCAGATGATTCTAAAGCCAGGAATGTGGACTTGAAGCCTTGAGAGAGCTTATGAGATGTCTTGAAAGCCATCATGAAGCCTAGACAGGTCATTGTGCAAGATTAAGAAGCCTCAGCCATGAGTGGTGTAATTAGGGTTTGACTGGGTCAACCCTAGGTCAACTGATGATTTGAACAAGGTTGAGACATAATTCAAGGGCCATGTGATCATGCATTGACAAATTGATATTTTATAAGGATTATTCCAAGGTCAACTCATCATGATTGAAGAGTTTGAGAAGTTTCAAACTAGGGTTTCTAAGGCTTGACAGTGTAAAATCCCCTAGTTTGACCCCTATCTTCAAGGCAGTTTAGCCCAAGATGTGATTGTCATCTCATCTTACCCCCAACATGAATGTTGTAGAGCATGTTCTTAGATTTAATTTGAGTGCTATAAGTCCTTGATAGGATTTGTAGAACTAAAGTTATGACTTTGACAAGTTACAGGTCACCTGAGGTATGTGAATCTGGGGGCTTGAAAGTTACCCAACTTGCATCAAACTTTTTCCCAAGAAGAATGATTCCTAAGTACTTTTGGTAAACATGAATGTTGTTCCTTATCCTCTTAGATTTCTAGAGAGTACTAGAAGTCCTTGATAGGATTTGTAGAACTCAAGTTATGGCTTTGACAAGTCAAGGGCATTTTGGTCATTTGGAGATTACAGGTCATTTCAAGCATAAGGCCATAACTCCTATTTCCAAGCTTCAAATGGGAAAATGTTCAACATCAAAGTTGTTCAAAATGATGTTTTTAGCTTGTCTAAACATCAAGTGTCCATTGATATGGATTATATAAAGCATTGGTTGGAAAAACTTCACATGAAAGCCATTTTAATGAATTAAAATGAGAAAATTCAAAAGAAATGAGAGTAACATGTTTCCAAGTCAAATTTGTGATCAATTTGAATGGAATTAATGTTTTATAAATATTGGCATTGCCACATTTTGAATTTGAGGTCCATAGCATGGTCATTTGGATGGTTACTTCACATTTAAGAAACATATCATGTACACTCCCTATGTTAAAACCAAAGGGAAAAAACCATTATATCACACTCCGTAATGATTAAGTGAATGACTTGGAGTGAGTTAAAGGCATGAGTAAGGCTTGAAGGCACATTTCCATGTTGAAATTTGGAAGGAGAGGTGAACATCCAAAATCAATAATTGGGCCTAGTTTGGGCTTGTTATCCATCTGAACACACTATAAGTAAGAACTAGAACGAATTTGGAAGGTTCTGGAGCAGAATTCTGTTGAGAATCCATTGATGTGAAGTGAAGAGAAGCTTGAAAAATTGGAAATGCGTTTTGGAGGATCAAGATGTTGCAGCAAGAACTAAGCATCAAGAATTGTTCACCATTACTCCTTGAAGGATTCTGCATAGTTTGAGGGAGAATTGAAGCACACAACCACCACAATCCGAGCTTCAAGGTTGGTTCTAAGTTCTTGAGATATCTCTTTAATTATGCACTTTTAATCCATTAGAAGCATGTCGTTAGGTTCCCCTTAACATGTAGATGAATTCTGGTTAGTTAATTTCATGGTTAGAGACAAGTTAGGGTTCCTTCCATTTTCGGTTGAGATATGGTTTTGGCGAATCACGCGTTTTCAGTGTAAACTAATGGCATGGTTAGATTCCTGAGAAAATTTTGATCAATTTTCATTAAGACATCGTGACCAATGGTTGAGTATAGAAGGATCTAGGGTTGCACAGGGGTGGCCAGAAAAGCCACCGGCGATTTGGGTTGGCGCGCGCGAGTTGCAGGTTTGAACGAGGAAGATACAATCCTCACCCTTCATTAGCGTGGAGAATTTGACTTGGTCTGTGGATCCCAGGGCTCACGTTGAGCCACGCGTCCCTAGCCTTAAATGCATCGTTTTGATTATTGACCTGAGAAGCTTCGCTGCATAGACCATGGGTGAGCCAGTTCGAACCTGGTTGTGTGACATTTCTGATTTTGTGAATTGAAGACTGAAGCGTTGGGCTTGGATTACATTTGATACTGACACCCCCCAGCGAGCCCAATCCATTATTTGAACTGATTCTGGTTACTATCCACACCGTGCATTTATCTTTTTATTTGGATTTCCTTTTATTTTTCCATTTTGTTTATGGTTCTTGAAAAAATCATATAAAATTGAAAAATGATCCAATTAACCCCATTCATTTTGCATCATACTCATGATTGAGTCTAGTATTTTGTAGAGAAAAAATATTTTCATTTCATGCATTTTCTGATTTTATGGGAATTTTTATATTTTAATTGATATTAAAATGGTTATGTTTGATACATAACTTTGTGGAATTTTGTGTGATCATGTGGTGATGATTCTGATCCTAATTTTTTGTGTGTGATTAGGTTAGACATGTATGCTCCCATAGCATTTTTCTGACATTTTTGTGATGAAAATAGGTGTGCTTTCTAGGTTGATATTTAGGTGCTTCCTTTTAGGGTTTAGGTTTAGTACCTCATGATGTAGGATTTATTTCTAGGTCCTATTTGATGATTTGATCTATGGAATTAATGTGGTAGAGTCATGATTGACCTAGGTTCCCATAGTTACTTTTGTAGGATTTTACAATTGGTTTTAGTATTTTAGTTAGGAGTAACTTTAGTACTAGGTTTTAGGTGATCCTAACTTACTAATTCAACTAGTTTAACCTCTTTAGTCCCCTTAGATTAGGGTTTTGCTTTGTTTGCCTTTGGTTGAGATTGAAGACAAATTGAAGACAAGGTGAGGTTGCTTGAAGTTGCTTGAAGTTTCTTGGAGTTTGGAGTTGCCTGTGCCTGAAGGTGTTTGATGAAGATTTAGGAGATAGGAGACATAGGGATAGCCTTATGATTAGAATGATTTATTTCACAAATATGGAAAGCATCTTGTGCTTCCATTCCTCCCAATGACTAAAAGTCCTTCTCAGATATTCACATCCCTCATTTGGAGAGATGAGTGGCTTTATCTGGGAAGTAGAACTTTGAGGGAACCAGTCTCTCATAATGATGAACCCTTACAGGCTTCCCTTGGTTGTCAATAAGCTGTTTATCATTTCCACTCATTCTGTTAAATCAATTGTCTTCTGGTTTGAGTATCTTGAAAGATGTTGGACTTGAGTTTTAAGATGAGGACTTCACTGAAGGGTGTGGAAGAGGATGATTCCTTGAGCATTGCCATTACAGCTGAAGCTTGAAGAGCAAGAAGAATAAGTTGATACTTGAAGATTCAATTGAGATTGAGTGAAGAGCTAAGGCTTAAAGAATTGAAGGGTGGAGTTGACACTTCCATGTGATTGAAGACTACTCTGAGAAGCTGAAGCTTGTAGGAGAAGAAGACCAAGTTGATACTGGTAAAGCAAAGAGAGCTGAAGCTTGAAGACTAAGTTGATGCTTATGAAGAGGATTCAATTGAGATTGGGTGTAGAGCTGAGGCTTGAGGAATAAAGGATGAGTTGATACTTACATTGATGATTGGAGAGCCTGAAGGAATCAAGCTGATACTTGTAGTTAGAGTGAGGCCTGAAGGTAGAATTGACTGAGGAGCTGAAGCTTGGAGAAGAGAGAATAAGTTGACACTTATGTTTGGTGGATTGAAACCTTGGAGGAGCAAGTTAATGCTTGTTAGTGAAGCTGATAGCCTTGAAGGGTGGTTGAAGTTTGAAGACTGGATTGCTGTTAGAAGATCTAAAGCTTGGAATTGCAAGAGGGAGTTGTTGATCTGCTTTCTTGTCTGTTTTCTTTTCTGTGCTGATGTGCCTTGTTTGACTTGCTTGATGCATTAGAATAAGTTCATATCTAGACTGACTTTAATCTAGGAGCATGATTGCACTAGAGGTTGAGTTGCTCCCTCTGCTTGTACTTTTACTGTATGACTTTGCTTGCGGGTATTCGGTAGAGCCCAGCTCCCTTGCCCATGTGGTTTATTTAGCTTTATAGCATGTTATTTCTTCTGTATGATTGCAGTTGTTATTCTATTTCCTCTGTATGATTGCAGTTGTTATTCTACTTCTTCTGTATGATTGCAGTTGTTGCTGTATTTTTCTTGATAGCATTTCTTCTGTATGATTACAGTTATTCATATCTGGCTTGAGGTTGAGATGAGCTTGTGGAGGCTGATGCCCCACACACATTTCCTCCCTCACTTGCATTGCATGCATTTTACAGTCGTTTACTGTTTACTGTTTAAGCTGATGCTTGATCTGTTTCTGTTTATCATTGACATGATCCCTTAGGAATCTCACTTCCTTTGATAAGGAAGTGATGATAGAACTTCAGGTTGAAACCTATGCATGATAACTTCTAGGAGTTCCCTGTTTCAAACTTCAACCATAGGATGAATCCTTGGCATGACAACAGTAGGACTTGATAGTCTCCCCTTAGTTGAACCTGTTCGTTCTCTCTTCTCATCTCAAAACAACTTAAGATACAGTAATCATGAATGATTTCTTTTGTACGTTACGAGCCTTAAGCTATCTGAGAAAGGATTGTTGGAGAGCTTCTTTTCAATAGTCTGGATGTTTAGTATGGTACCCTTTAGGTGACATGCAACACATTCACTCTCAGGTCATAGTCTTTAGTGCGATTGAAATTGCAAACACAATAAAAAAACACTTCTTTCGTAAAAGACAGAAAACAAACTTCAAACCTTTTGCCCCGTGGGCCCATAATTCAAAGGAAAGCTTTTCTGAAGAAAAGACTGTCGTTAAACTTCAGCGCCACCGCAAACAGGCTTTGTCCCTAACTGCTGGAACTGTTGTTTAACCCTACTCGATAAAACAGATGAATCTGAATTCCCGTAACCCGTATTAACCCGAACTACGTAAGCTCTGATCTCTCATTCTCTGATGAGAGTACGTAGGCACAATACTGACGTATTGGCGAGCCACCTTCCCCATAACCCGTAGTAGGTCGAACTACGTTGACTCTGATTTCTCATTCTCTGATGAGAATACGTAGGCATAAAGCGCGACGCTTTGCCGAGTCATTTTCTTTTCTGTTTAAGCAAGCCTTGATAGGTAGATAGATAAAACCAACTCGTCCAGTAAACACAAACAAGCGTGGATCCCGTCGAGTACGACGGATGTGAGGGGTGATAATACCTTCCCCTTGCGTAACCGACTCCCGAACCCCGACAACGGTTGCGATGACCTTGTCTTATACCTTTTCGTCAGGTTTTTCCGATCGTTTCCTTTCCCGCTCTGAGGGATAAATAACGAAAGGTGGTGACTCTTCTGTTTTGCCGGCACCTTATTTTCGCGGAAGCGACACCTTTATTATAAAAGTAGTTTATTTCGCACTTGCCCAAGTCTTTTTTGAGTATTGACAAGGGACTTTGGTCACCGAGGGTCATGGCGCTGACACACTCGGACATTGTTTGGTATAATCGTGTGTATGATGGAATATTACTCATTAATGGTTGTGGAGACTTCGCTAGCATGCCTTTACTCGATTTTAATGGATAAATCTGCTACAATCTAGTTCTAACTCGCCAACAATTAGGGTATCCCTTGAAGGAACCGCCTAAAAGTGTTCATGTGGAGAAAATCTTCTTTAAGGATGACAAAGAACTTCAAGATCAGATTGTGTCCTCTTGGCGTCACTTGCATAGGAAAGGTCGAAAAAGTCTGGGAAAGCCGAATTGTGTGTCCATGGAGCCTTATCTTCGTTGGGTCCGTGTAACACGGTGGGAGAACTGACTTGGTGTTTTTGTTTGACAAAAACATGTGCGAATAGCAAGAGTCACCACCGACTTTTATTTTATCCAACAGGAAAGGCTATAAAAGAACAGGAAAGACCTTTTTGAAAAGATTTTGAGTTCGGGGGGTAGGTTATATAAAGGGAAGGTGTTAGCACCCTTTATATCCATGGTTATCCATGGGCTCTTAATTACTTAGCTCACTTGTTTGTTTGAAAAGTAATGTGAAGTGTATGTTTAGAAAAGATTTTCAGAAGTTCTTTGTAGTGATCCTCGTATGGATGTATACAAAGCCTTGAGTTTGGAAATATTTTGAAAGTGGGGTGTAAAGAATGTTTTTGTGAAAAAAAGTGAGCAAGTATTTAAGTGCTACCTACCCTAAGTTTGTAAGGTCTTTCTTGTTATTTATTTCCTTTAAGGGTAAGACTGTCCTTACTATTAGTGAGTAAGTAGTCTTTACCTTGGATGTTAAGGGATGGGCGTAGGGTCATCGTATGGTCAAATAAGGCAACATGTAGGGTGTCTTAGTAATTCGACGAGACTATCATCATTTTTGTAGGGTCATCAAGGGACAGGATCATTTATTCCATAGGCAACTTCGAAGGGACTATGATCCTTTTAACTTTAAAGGGACTTGATGATTTATCTGTTTGTAGGGACATCGCTTAAGACACCCCTACGTTCGAGGGACTTGATCATATTAAGGCAACTAAGAGGGGTAACCCTAAGAGGTGTAGATGGCGATCGTAGAACGATCGACTTACGTGTGTGAGTGATTATTTTCAGATATTTCTTTTATTATTAATTCTCTAAGTCCAATTTATTTAATTAGATCTTTTCACGCCCTAGATTACTAACCAAGAAACTAAATATTTACGGAAATAATTAAAAAAACAAGAAATAAAGTCTTAAACTATTACACAGCTTCGGGGCAATTACAGAATAATCGGTGCAAGAAAATAAATTACATAAGGAAAATCCTATACAATCCTCTAAATAATATAAATAAAGTAATGAAAATAAATTAAATTAGGAAATTAATTGTTTTAAAAAAAAGATCAAGTTTAAAAAATAAGGGTCTAATTAGGGTTAGTGAAAAATTAGGGTTTTTAAATTAATCTAAACCTAGTTATATTCATTTACAATTTTAATTAATAAATTAAAAAAAAAGTTATGTGAGAGAAAAACAAATATAAAATTATATTATAAGATTTATTTTAAGAAAAATAATTAGTGAGCAGTTAGTAAAGATTAATGGTTAATTAAATTAATAATAATGTTTTAATAATAATAACTATAAAACATAAAAAAAGGAAGAAATTCACTAAAAATAAATGGGGGAAGGCTTGAAAATGTCCGTACGAAGAGTTTCGACTCTTGAAAAGATTATGCCTTGACCATGGCACTTCTTGAAACCTGCATCATATCTTGCAAACAAATGATCAAAATAAACCTAAACATGATTATGAAGATCATTATGAACAGAAAATATGATAAAGTGCAATGAAATCAAAGATTAGAAAGCAAAAAAAAGAAGAATGAGAGGCGGCATGTTCATGGGATGCACTTCGTGAGGTCTCAACATTCAAGTCTTTGGGGGATAGGTTCCTAGGATCTTGAGGAATGTGAATGGACTTGTAGAGCTGATTGAATCTTATTGCAAAGTTGTTTTAAGATTTTTTTAAGGTTCTTATGGCTTCCAAAAAAAAATTTCTCTCATTTTTTTCATTCTGACTTTGTTGTGTATATAAAGTAGTGTAAATTAGGGTAAACAATTGGGCCTTGGCCGGAGTTTATGGGTTGCTTGAAGATGAAGGAGCCAATTATCATAATTGTCAAAAAAAAATCAAATTAAATCATACCATATTGGTGTTGAACGAATTTGGATGACTTCAATCACTTTGAATACCATATATTTGATCCCAAAATAAATCTTAAATCAAATATTTGATTTTTTATAATTTATTTTTATTAAAAATGATTTTAAATGATAAAAATAAAAAATAATAAAAAATAAATGATAAAAATCAGAAAATATGGTCATTGGGTCGTGAGTGACTCTATCTTCAAGTTTGGGTTGCAATTTTATGGGCCCATTTGGAAAGAATTGGAGTTGCGGCCCTTTTTACTTCATACACCCCTTGAAAAATTACCACCTTTGACAATGCATAACTTCCTCAATTTTAATGCTATGGAGGTTTTCTAGGACTTTTTAGAAATCTTATGGTATCCTATAATCAACCCTTTTGGTCCCATTTCCATATTCTTTTCCCATTTTCAAATTATGAGCTTTGGAAAAAGTTGATTTTTTGTTAACTTTCAAAAAGACCTATAATGTCATGGCTCATATCTTTCAAATGAAGCATTTTTAGGCTTGGCTTGTGAGACACAAAGTTGTAGAGAATTTAACTTCCTTCAAAATGAGATTTGGATGGGAAATATTTGATGAAACATGTGAAAGTTATGGCTGGTCAAATTTTAGTTGACTTTTCCTGCACAAAACCCTAATTTAGCAACTTCCGATTCTTGATGATCTGAGGTTTCCCTGATGAATCATGATCGACCCTTGATCAAATGATGAATTTTACCTTGTAATCTTGATGTTGACCAAAAATCTTGAAGTTTGACTTTGAGTTGACCACAATTGTCCTCAGTTGACTTTTTGACCAAGTTAACTGATTTTCAGGTATTTGAGCATATGACTGGCCAAACTTATGAGGAAAGCTCTGAAACTTGACATGGGAATTCTTTGAAGTATGTGGGATGTTATGTAGTACATTTTAAGTTTTAGAAGTCCATTTTGCTCGGGGAGACTCAAAACCCTAGTTCTAAGATCCCTTGTTCAGGAGGAGGCTTGGAAGAAACCTTCAATCCCTTTGACCAATTGCGAATCTTGTGACTATTAAGTAACCTCTTAGGACACATTGTCTTGAATACAGGAGGGTAAATTTTGGGGTACAACAGTCTGGGAAAGAGCCATCAAGCTGAAGATTCCTTATCCTCGCCAAGATCCTTTACCTCCGAGAAGGGAACCTGTTCTAGTGTTCATGTCTGAAACTGAAAAGTTGGAAATCGCTTTAATGAAAGCACAACATGAGGCAGAAGCATGGAAAAATAAATATCAGGTTATCGTCAGTGAGAACAAAGAGCTACAAAAGCAGCTTTAGTTGAAGAATGAAGAAGTACTTTCCTACAAAAAGAGAAGGATCTACGAAGATTTATTTTCCTCCGACTCTCCGCCTACTCGTTGAAGTTGTGGACTACGCTTCCTTAGGGCTTTCGTAGCTTTTATTTAGCTATTTCTTGTTAATACTTTTTAAGAATATTTATTTGTAATTCATTTTCAAATTAATAAATTGAATCCCATTGGTATTCCGCGATATTCGTAAATATTTGAATTCCATGAAATCTTTCATTCGCATTTTGCATTTTAGCATCATATTTTGCATCACATGTATCTCCCGGTTTCTCATACTCGGTTCTCTCTCCTTCCAGTTTTGTCACCCTGAGTTCTCTGCATCGATACAACACTAGAGCCCAAGCTCGAAAAAGGATGGAAGAACAAGCTCAAGAGATGAATCGTGTCAACAACGAGCTCGGAGAGCTCCGAGGAAGGGTAGGACAGATTATGGAATTGCTCCAAGTTATCAATGCAAGGATGGATACTCAGCCTACTATGGTCTCTAAAATTAACGCTACTGTTGCAGATCCTCCACCGGTCGTTACTGTTGAGAATGCATATCCTTATGGTCTTCCACAGGGTTTCGTACCTCCTATTGTTTCATCAGTGCCACAAGTTGTTCCTGTTGTGCAACCAGTTCAGCAAGCTGTTTTCGAACCTCCTCGAGTAGTTCCTACTTTTGCACCAGCTACTGTTCACACTCGTGTATAACCCTATCTCAATGAGCCTTTGTATGAGATTCTTGATTATAATGATGAAGGAAATGAGCGCCATGAAAGGCTTCGGGAGAACGTTGAAACTATTGAGAAGAGATTAAGGAAGATGGAAGGGGACCAGATCTTTGGTGCTGCTGCCCGAGATGTCTGTTTGGTTTCCGGTCTAGTAATTTCGCCAAAGTTCAAAACTCCGAATTTCGATTGCTATGAAGGAACTACGTGTCCTAAAAATAATTTGATCATGTACTATCGCAGGATTGCTGCCCACGTGGAAAATGATAAGTTGATGATTCACTGTTTCTAGGACAGTCTGAAGGGTGCATCCTCCAAATGGTACCTGACTTTGGATCAATCTTGCATCCGGTCTTTTCAAGATTTATCTGATACTTTTATTAAACACTATAAGTACAACATGGAGTTGGCTCCCGATAGGAGACAACTGTTGAGTATGAATCAGAAGAGTTCTGAGACCTTTAAAGAATATGCTCAGAGATGGAGAAAGATTGCTTCTCAAGTCGAACCTCCATTGACAGATAAGAAACTAGCTGATTGGTTTATTGGCACCGTTGTCCCGGATTCTACGAGAGGATGGTGGGTAGTATGACTATGAATTTTGCTGACATTGTTGCTATTGGGGTAAAGGTTGAATTGACTATGAAGTGTGGAAAAATGTCGAGTGGTCCTGGCAGCTCAAGCTCGAAAGATCAAGCTAAGAAGTCTTCTTTCAATTCTCAGAAAAAGAAGGAAGGTGAGACCCACACTGTATCTTCAGGTAAAAGAAGAAATCAAAAGTACCAATATCCCCCGCAGTATGCCAACCGCAGGGTTACCCAGTTCAGTATGCTCCACCGCCGTATGTGGCTGCTGTTGCATTGTCTTTTAACCAACAAGCTCCACAAGCTCTTGTGTACTAGCCCATGCAGGCTCCTGTTTATCTGCCTCCATTCTATCAATAACCTCCGCCGAATTATCAGCAAGCGTCCAACGCTCCTGCCAATCAACCACCGAGAAATCAGGCACCTCGTCAGAATGCTCCGAATAGGAGACAGTACAAGACGTGTCCGCCGATTCCCATGACGTTCACCGAGTTGTACCCTTACTTAGTACAACGAGGTTTGATTACCACCCGAGCTTTGGGTCCGCCACCAAATCTGTTGCCATCCAACTACAACGTCGCCGCTCATTGTTTATTTCATGAGGGTGCACTCGATCACGACTTAGAAAATTGCTATGCTCTGAAGAACGTTGTCCGAGATCTGATTGAAAAGAAGATTTTGTCCTTTGACGACCCTCAACCAAATGTCAAAAGCAACCCTCTTCCTAACCATGGGGCTCTTAATTCCATTGATGATTTGTCCGACGAAAATTTTATTCTTGATGTAGCTCAGTCAAGACTCCTCTCAAGGTATTACATTCGAAGTTGTTTGAAGCCGGTTTAGTATCTACTTCGCATACTGCCTGTGCAAGTTGTGAGGTTCGTGCTAAGGGTTGTGTTATGGTTCAGAATAATGTTCAGAAATTGATCGACAGTGGTTTTCTGCAAGTGGTTAACAAGGTGAAGAGGGATGAAGTTGTCGCGATTGAGCTTATCTTCAACCTGCCCGAACTAAGGGGTGGGATGCCAACATTTAATCTACCGGGGGCAAGTTCTGCCAAGCCAGTGTTCGATATGACTCTGACATTGGATCAGTCAAAGCCAATAATTATTCAGAAACTGAGTCCATTCCCATTTAGTGATCCTAGAGTTGTACCCTAGAAGTACGATGTAACCGCGATTGACAAAGAATCTGGGAAGGTCATTCCAAGGGAAGAAGTGAAGACTGATAGTGAAATCGTGATCAACATAGCTGGGGAGAGCAGGATGACTCGTAGTGGTCGCATTTATACTCCCCGCTTCAGTGAAGCACCACCTAAGGAAACGACTACCACTACTGTTGTGCCAGCCAAAGACAAAGAGGTAGCCACTAATGATGAAGATGCTGAATTCTTAAGGATCATCAGGAAGAGTGACTACAAAGTTATTGATCAGCTTCACCAGACTCCTTCGAAGATCTCTATTTTGTCTCTGCTGTTGAGTTCGCCCGCTCATAGGGCCGCTTTGCAGAAAATGTTGACTCAAGCTCATGTCGCTCAAGATATTACCACCGGCCAGTTTGATAGTGTTATTGCCAATATTACCGCCTGTAATACTCTCAGTTTCAGCAACGAAGAGCTACCAAAAGAGGGCCCGAATCACAACCGTGCTTTGCATATATCATTGAAGTGTGAGGAAGATAACTTAGCCAGAGTGCTTGTGGATACTGGTTCATATTTGAACGTCCTACCCAAGAGAGTTCTTAGCAAGATGGATTATAAAGAGACTATAGTGAAGCCTACTTCGTTGATTGTCAAGGTTTTTTATGGTTCTCGTAAATCTGTGATTGGAGAAGTGGAACTTCAAATTTTGATTGGTCCGCATGTTTTCAATATCACTTTTCAAGTCATGGATATCAATCTCAATTACAGTTGTCTACTTGGAAGACCTTGGATCCATGCCGCTGGGGCAGTAACTTCTACTTTGCATCAGAAGATGAAGTTTGTGGTTAACGACAAGCTTGTTATTATACATGGTGAGGAGGATTTGATGGTCAGTAATTTATCTTCGTTCCGTTATATTGAGGCCGATGAAGACACATTAGAAACTTCTTTCCAAGCACTTGAGATCGCCAATGCTGTTTTAGTGGAAGTCGAATAGACTGTGGAAGGCCAGAGTAATCCATCTTTTACATCCTTGAAGAGTACCAAATCAACGATCGATAGGGGCATTCCTGAAGGTTGGGGAGAGGTAATCAACATTAAGAACAAGACTGATCGCCACGGGTTGGGTTACAGACCAACTCATGATAAAGCTTCTACAACTGTCGAAGGGCGTCCGAAGTTTTTTCAAGAAGTGTTTGTCAGCGGAGGCTTCCATGTTAATGCCATCAGTGACTATGATGAAGACAAAGATCTGAGCAACCTGGTATTCAAGAGCGATGCAACTTTGAGCAACTGGGAGGCTATAGAGATTCCTGTTACTTTTCCCGTTTCAAAGTAATTTAACATTTTCATTTGTGTTTTCACGTCCATAGCTCTGCCCAAGGCTATTGGATTGCTCTGTAGGGCCACTTTTCATTTTTAGAACAATTATTAATAAATACATTTTGTTCTACTTCCACTTTGTTGCATTAGCGTTTTTCATTTTCACCCTTTTTTAAAATGAAATTGGCAATCTTTTCAAAAACTACAAAATAAAGCATCTCCACTCTCTTGCATTTTCATTGAACATTTAATAAAATAAGTCTTTCAACATGCAGTGACATTACAACCCTTGTTGAATCCAATGACTCTACTATCACTCCTGACTGGGATTCACCCATTTATCAATTTGAAGATGAGGGTGAAGAAGATTTTGAGGTACCCGCGGAACTGGAAAAATTGGTTGAGTACGAGTACACCGAACTTCAACCACACAAGGAACAGGTAGACTTGATTAATCTCAGCACAGATGAAGACAAGAAAGAGGTCAAGATTGGTGCAGTACTTGGGGCTGAGGTCAAGTAGAAATTGGTCAAGCTGTTAAAGGATTATGTTGACGTGTTTGCATGGTCATATCAAGATATGCCCGGTTTAGACACAAATATTGTAGTTCACAAGTTGCCACTTAAGCCAGAATGTCCGCCTGTCAAGCAGAAACTTCGAAGAACGAGACCCGACATGGCTTTGAAGATTCGAGATGAGGTTAAGAAACAGTTGGATGCAGGTTTCCTTGCAGTTGCGAAGTATCCTGATTGGGTTGCCAACATTGTTCCAGTGCCCAAAAAAGACGGTAAAGTCAGAATGTGTGTAGATTACACGGATCTGAATAAAGCTAGTCTGAAAGACAATTTCCCTTTGCCTCATATTGATACACTTGTCGATAATATAGCTCGTTTTGTAGTTTTCTTATTTATGGATGGTTTCTCCGGTTATAATCAGATCAAGATGGATCCTGCCGACAGAGAAAAGACTACATTCATTACTCCTTGGGGAACCGTCTGTTATAAAGTTATGCCCTTCGGTTTGAAGAACGCAGGGGCAACGTATCAACGTGCTATGACGACTCTCTTTCATGACGTGATGCACAAAGATATCGAAGTGTATGTGGAGGATATGATTTCTAAATCTCATAACAAAGAGGAACATTTGGTTCATCTGTTGAAACTGTTTGAAAGACTCCGAAAGTATCAGTTAAAACTAAATCCTGCTAAGTGTACTTTTGGTGTCAGATATAGAAAGCTACTTGGTTTCATCGTCAGTCAACGAGGAATCGAGGTAGACCCTGATAAAGTTCGAGTCATTCAAGACATGCCTACTCCGCAGACTGAAACCCAAGTCAAAGGTTTTCTTGGACGTTTGAACTACATCTCCAGGTTTATCTCTAACATGATTGCTACTTGTGAGCCGATATTGAAGTTGCTTTGCAAAGGTCAGACTGTTGATTGGAATCCTGATTGTTAGCATGCATTTGAAAAGATTAAGGATTATTTGTAAGATCCTCCTATCTTGATCCCTCCTGTTCCTGGAAGACCACTTTTCATGTATCTTACTGTTCTGGAGAAGTCTATGGGTTGTGTACTTGGGCAACACGATGAGACTGGACGAAAGGAACATGCCATATGCTATCTAAGTAAGAAGTTTACTGATTGTGAGAACAAATACTCGCTCTTAGAGAAGACTTGTTGTGCACTAGCATGGGCTGCTAGGCGTCTCAGACAATACATGATTTGTCATACTACCTTGTTGATTTCGAAGATGGATCCAATAAAGTACATTTTCGAAAAGCCTGTTCAGACTGGAAGACTTTCCCGTTGGCACATGTTGTTATCAGAATATGACATCCAATACGTACCTCAGAAAGCTATCAAGGGAAGTATCTTGTCAGATTATCTTGCAAACCATCCAGTCGAAGATTACGAGCCTCTCAAGTTCGACTTTCCTGACGAAAACATTATGTGGGTAAAATACTTCGAAGAGCCAGAGCCCGAGGAAGGTCCCGAGCTGGGTCTCTGGTGGAAGATGATGTTTGATGGTTCCTCCAATTACAATGGGCATGACATAGGCGCCATTTTGATGAATCCAAAAGGTGGCTATACCCCTACAACAAGGTTATACTTTGAATGCACGAACAATATCGCCGAATATGAAGCATGCATCCTAGGCCATGAAGCAGCTATTGATCTCCGAATCAAACTTCTTGAAGTAAGCGAAGATTCAACTTTGGTTATCTATCAAGTGAAAGGTGAATGGGAAACCAAGAATGAGAAGTTAGTCCCTTACAGAGCCTATATTGTTGAGTTGATCAAGTACTTCGATGAAATCAAGTTCGAACATGTTTCGAGGTCTGAGAATTATATTGCGGACACCTTAGCCATGCTGGCATCTATGTGGAAGGTCAGATTTGTCAATGATGCGCCACTCATTCGAATTGAACGTAAAATTGAACCCGCCTACTGTCTGGTGATTGAAGAGGAGAGACTGATGAAAAGCCTTGGTTTCATGACATCAAGAATTATTTGCTCACACAAGAGTATCCAGCTGATGCTACTCATCTTGACAAAAGGACTTTGAGAAGACTGGCATCCAAGTTCTTCATCAGCAATGACGTGCTATATAAACGAAATCACGATATGATGTTGCTGAGATGTGTTGATACACATGAAGCAGACATGTTACTCCAGGAGATTCATGAAGGGACGTTCGAAACTCATGCCAACGGTTATGCCATGTCCAAGAAAATCTTGAGGGATGGGTATTACTGGTTAACTATGGAATCAGATTGCATCTGATATGCCAAGAAATGTCACAAGTGCCAGGTCTATGCCAACCAAATGCATGTATCTCCGGCATAGTTGAACGTTTTGACTTCACCGTGGCCGTTCTCAATGTGGGGCATTGACATGATTGGGGCAATTGAGCCGAAAGCTTCTAACGGTCACCAGTTCATTCTAGTTGCTATTGATTACTTCACCAAATGGGTAGAAGCTGCTTCCTATGCCAACGTGACTAAGCAGGTTATTGCCCGCTTCATCAAGAAAGAAATCATCTGCCGCTATGGAATTCCAAGTCGAATCATAACCGACAATGGTACCAATCTAAATAACAAGACTATGAAAGAGTTGTGTGACAGTTTCAAGATTACACATCACAATTCTTCGCTGCGCCGTCCTAAGATGAATGGAGCCGTTGAAGCAGCGAATAAAAATATCAAGAAAATACTGCAAAAGATGGTCAAGACTTACAAGGATTGGCATGAGATGTTACCATTCGCTTTGCATGGATACATAACTACAATCCGAACGTCAACAGGGGCAACCCCTTTCTCATTGGTATATGGAACAGATGTCGTCCTCCCTATTGAAGTTGAGTTACCGTCCTTAAGGGTATTGAGGGAAGCCAAGCTAGATGAAGCCGAGTGGGTTCAAGACAGATTTGAATAGTTGAATCTCATCGAAGAGAAACGTTTGACAGCTATGTGCCATGGTCAGTTATACCAGAAATGGATGAAGAGAGCCTTCGAAAAGGAAATCTGAATCCGTGAGTTTCGACAAGGAGAACTTGTACTCAAGAAGATCTTGCCAGTCCACAAAGACATGCGCGGGAAATGGATGCCCAATTACAACGGCCCATTCGTTGTTAAGACAGACTTCTCCGGAGGATCGCTAATTCTTACAACAATGGATGGTGAAGAGCTCGCACATCCTGTGAATTCTGATGTAGTCCGAAAATATTATGCCTAAAGAAAAAAAAAAGATATGGCTCGCTAAGTTGAAAACCCGAAAGGGCGGCTTAGGAAAAAATGAGCGTCTCGGTGGATTGAAAACCCGAAAAGGGGGTCCAGGCAAAAATTAGGGACAAAGGCAGTTCACTGCATCGGATGACACCGAGCATTGCAGATACATCTTACAGATATCCACTCCAATCCAGTCGCTCTTGTTAGAAGCAGGATGTTTGGTGGTAGTCTTAGTCATTAGGGTCCATAGGCCGTTGGATTCGATGTAACGTTTCCCATATTGCCAATTTCAAGTTGTAACTTTCCATGGAGCTACGCCTTTAGCAAGCTACCTTTCTTCAATAAAATTTACCTTTTGCTATTCAATTTCTTTGTTCGCATTATTTCTATTTCGTTTTTGTTATGCAAAATGCCATCTGTTAATAAACGTTTGAAAGAGAAAGGTGTTTTTCAAAACTTTAAAACTATTCTCTTGAAAATGCTTTTGAAAAATAAAAGTTGCTTTGACTCGTGGAAATCTCTGAAGGATCTCTTCGCTCCCCGGTGAGTCTCATTGTTGCATAGGCACTTTAAATCATTAAGCCAACACAGTTCCCCGTAAGACTTTAAGGTGACAACATTCTGGACGAGTCGGTAATCTCCAGTAATTTTCTAGACTACAGAGATCATACCAGCATCTTCCCAGTGACAGTCCTCAACGAGACTTTAAGTTGTCCACACTTTTGGGATCCATCCGATAAATCCCCAGTGACTCTCAAGACTGCAGAGATATCCTCGGTATCATCTAAGTGATATATTCTAGAAGACCCATTCTCAGTGGAATCATATGTTCCTTAGTGAAATTTCCTTACCTTCCTCATGAATATTCCCCAGGAGATTGCCATATGCTCCCCAAGAAGTCCAGATACTTTCCTCAGGAATATCTGTTGATTTCTCCCCAGTAAGTTTGACGAACTCTCCTTAGGGAGGCTTTGATATCTTTTATCCTCAATTGAATGTACCTTGTCCCCAGGAAGTTGAGATATTATTCCCAGGAGTTTGTTACACTACCTCCATGAAACTGCCTAGCTCCACATCTCCCCACGAAGCGGATATTTATTTTATCCCCGGAAGTCTCTGATCCCAAGTGTTCTTGGTATGATTATAGTTCATAATAGCAATCCCTCCCGTGAAGTCATGACATCGTATCCCCATATGGAGGTCATGGATCCCCAGTTGAAGTCATGATATCGTACTCTCCAGTGAAGTCGTATCGTATCCTCATGTGGAAGTCATGATATTTTCTCCCCAGGGAAGTTAGAAATTTGAAGCAAGATTTGGTTCTACCACCAACTCTTCCTATCCTCTGATGGATGTACTGTTGCAGAGGTCACTGGGTATCCCCGTCGAGATGTTTATTTCATCTCATGTTTGCTCCTCTCGTCTGTTTTGTCAGCATATGCATGAGCCTAAGCATTGCATACTCATTGCATGACATTTTCATATACATACACATTAGTGTACACTTTGGCATACACATTAGCATGTGCATGCTTGCTATTTGTAGTCATCCTTTGTCGTTACCGACGAGTAACTGGGTTTGTCCGCTCTCTCTAAGTAGATCGTCAGCCCTAAGTATAAAATACTTGTTTGTTCCAAAGTTCCCCACAGAGTTCGACCCTCGTGGACGATGGTTATTTCTGTTACCTTTCCGCATTAGTATAAGGTAGTCCCCATTCGAGTTCGTTTCCCCAATGGAGTTTTGTTTGTTAGTTCTTTCTAGCCCAATTCTAGATCGAAGTTCGGGCCCGTCTATCGTCGAATCTACCTAGGCGTGCATTTATTTTGCACTTCTTTTCAAGAGAAACCTATAACGTTGCACTTTACATTGCACTCTACAATCGATCTTCTCGTACAAGAAGTTCATCATTACATTTTGTGATCTCGATGTTTGTCATCATCACAACTCTCTTTACAATTTACATTACAGTGACCTCGATGTTTGTCATCATAACAACTTTCCTTACAATTTACATTACATGTTACCACCTATACTAGCAATGCTTATTTGGGAAGCTCATCCTTGCTACTCTTTGCATATGAGCAGTATTTCTCGCCTGAGAAGCTTATCCTATCTTCGTCATGAGGAGCAGCAAGTGGCCATCTCCATCGAGAAGCTGGTTCCATTTCCTTTATCATAGTGAAGAAAAGGGAGGTTTGAACCGAATCGTATTCAGGAGAGTGTGAATCTTGAAGTATGAGGAAGTTCATTTTATCCTTTAGTAAAAGAAGGAGCTGAATCTTATTCAGGAGAGTGTGAATCTTGAAGTATGAGGAAGTTCATTTTATCCTTTAGTAAAAGAAGGAGCTGGATCGTATTCAGGAGAGTGTGAATCTTAAAGTATGAGGAAGTTCATTTTATCCTTTAGTAAAAGAAGAAGCTGAATCATGTTCTGATCATGGAAGCTTATTTTATCAGATGAGCGACAATTCCCTCCATCGGAGCTTATCAATCAAGTTTCATTTATTATCCAGAGATAAGCAGTAGTCTCTTTATTTGAGAGCTTATCCAATTTGGCATATAAGTCTCTTCTGACGATAAGTGGCAGTTCTCTCTCGAGAAAGCTTATCACGACGTTTCTCATTTAAGACCATTTATTTTGGCATACAACCGGTTTTACCCTGTATATTCTCTACAGATTCCTGAAAATTCCGTTTGATCCCGTCACGAGGAGAGTTTCCAGAAGCTCAGATGTTATTCTTTGCTCAATGCTCCAACATCCTAGTAATCGATCCTACAGTCGTGTAGATCCTAGTTTTACCTTTTATCCTAGAGTATCAGAACAATTACTCTTAGATATTCCCTAATAGAGGCTGTCTCGCCGGTGCCATCTCCATTGAGGATACCCGTCTTACCATTCCCTTTCTGAAAGTGACAATTGGTCGCGCTCGCACCAGTTGACCATCGCTTTAGAATTCCCCAGTGCTGTGCTGTTTCTCTAGTGCGTCATGTTCCCCAGTATGGTTCGTTTGTCGCGTTTGTCCCCTGTGTCGCCGTGTCGCCTGCATCTTTGCATTTACCATTCCATCATACGTGTCATGCTAGATTCATAACCTTGTCAGCATTATCGCTTGTTTTGTCCATAGCATTGCATCTCATTGCATCTAAGGGAAAAATTTTCAGTTACCTATATTTAAATCCCCCCACCATGATTTCTCGAGCCTTCGTCACTCAAATCATACGGTGAAGCTATTTAAATAGGGGAAACTGTAATACCCCAAATTTTTCTCTATGATTTGTCGTTTCATGTTACATCCCATTGCATTTTTGCATTGCATTTAACTAGTCACTAACAAGTTCGTGTAGTTGGTTGATTTTTGCAGGAAAATATCATGTGGCGCGTTCTTTAGTTCACGAAGGGCAAAAAGGTCATTTGTTGGCAGTTGGCTATCAATTTGTGGATTTGGGTTGTCGTCGGGGAATTTGAGCCGTTTGAGCCCGTTGATGAAATTCAAGGAACTTGATCAGAGGTCTTGCTTCGTTTGGTTTAATCAGGAGTTTCATTTGGTGATAATTTGGTTGGAAGAGCGCGATCCTCAAGCGGATTGAATTTTATTCTGATAAGGGTTGTTCACTTGATTTTCCGGAAGTTTAATCGGAAGCTATGTTGGAGACGGGATTAGTCGGACAAATCGGATAAATCGGGAATTATTAAAAAAAATAGAATTTTAGTGGCGTTTTCATCTCATTTTAAAATCAATGGTAATAAAGATAGTTTCTATTTCATTTTTGTAATTTTTAATTTTTGTCATTTCATTCTTTTAAGCTCCTTTCAATCTTTAAATCAATCTTTTTTTAATAAATTAATTTCATCTTTAAATCAATCTTTTTTTATAAAGTTCATTTTTAAATCAATCTTTTGAATTAATTTCATTTCTTATTCAATCATATTTCATTTCGTAGAATCAATTCATTTCTATTTCATTTTTCATTCTTGCCTTTATTTCATTTAAACCAAATTCATTTTATTTTCAAATATTGTTCTCACCCCATTTTTTTATTTTATTGTTAATTTTGGTTTGCATTCTATTTGATATAAAAAAACATAATAATAATAGTATTGCTTTTAAGTTTTACAGTAGTTTAAAAATAAAGAATGTTATTAATTATAATAATTCTTTACACAAAAAAAATCAAAATCATAAATAATTAAAATTACAAAAAAAGAATATATGAATAAAATTACAAAAATATTTAATTACATTCTTACAAAAAAAATTACAAAAATAGAAAATACATTTCTTCCTAAAATAATTCCTAAAGTTTTCCGACTCCTTCCGATTATCCGATTTTCTCCGATTTTTTTCCGTACTTGTAAAAAGTCAACAAACCCAACAAATATTATCGGTTAGAGTGAGATTCCGACACCCTCAGAACATTGTCATCATCGGGTGTGTCGGGAGGGTAACAGATTGCTCCGAAACCAACTCTCGACTCCTTTTCGACACTTCAGAAAATCCGATAATATTCTATTCTTATTTTCTGAGGAAACCGAGAGAGAGAGAGAGAGAGAGAGAGAGAGATAAAGAAGTGCTTTTGGAAAAGCTGGTTTGAAAAGTGCTTATCCAAAAAAGTGCTTTTCGGAAAAAGCACTTATTTTCAAAAAAATTGATTCTGGCCAAACAAGGTATAAACATGTTCCCGGTTTTTCCTCGCAACCCAACAGATCAAACCGCATGCAAATAATCACGTTTCTCAGCATTAAAACAATTTCCCCAAGACCACGACAAATCAAAATGAAGCAGGTCAATGAGGAATCCGTGAAATTCGCAAACGTAGCAACGGTTTCGCAGAAAATCTCGTGGTTCCAACACCAAAATCGTAACAACACAACAGATTCAGCCCAGACATCAAAGCATATAAAATCATTTAAAAGAGTTCAGAAAAGGAGGATCCGAAACCCTAAGCAACAGACAACAAAGCGGCGCCGCAAGAACGCCGAGGAAGGTTTAGAGAAACCCCTCAAGATTTCATCATCATCACCTTCGGACATACTCAGAGAGAAGACGGAGATCCGTCCTCATCAACATCATCGCCGGCTGCGATCCAAAGGAGAAGAAGAGAAAGAAGTTCAAAGCCACCGCCGCGGGCTCCGAAACATCATCACCGGCCGGAATTCGCCGCCAAACTACCGTAAGGATCCTTATTTTAACCACTATGTATCTTGTTTTTGTATGCAAAAAGCGAAAGAAGAAGGTTCGTTTGAGTTAAAACGGAAGAAAGAGGGTGGATCCACAGAAGAATCCACGACCATGCAAGGAGATGAAGCAAAGCTCATAGGAGCTTCAAGGTGTGTCGTCGTCGGCGTTGTAAGGAAGAAGAAAAGGGGTTTAAAACCCTAAAAATGAAATGGCCAGCAGAACACGTTTTCACCTCTCCCCTTTATTATCTCCATTCTAATTTTTTATTATTTTTAATTTAGATTTATAAGTTATATTTATTGTTTTGTATTATTTTTATAATTTAATAATCACTAATTAAACAAATCTTATTATATCTTGTTAATTAAACCAATTTTATCAAGTTAGGTTAATTAAGCCAATCTCCTTAGAACATTTTCTTTAAACTATTGTAACTAAAGCATTTTCATTAAATCATTTTATTTAAATCATGATATAAGATTAAAACTTTTCCTAATTAAGACCTTTTTGAAATTAAACCCATTTTTAAAATAGTTAATTTTTTTATTAAAACATTAACATTAAAAGCAAATTCTTTTTTTAAAGCATTAAAATAAAAAAACAATTTTTAAAACAAAAATTAAAACAAATTTTTTTCATTAAAATTTAAAACTCTTTTTTAAAATTCAAAACTCTTTTTCAAAAAAAAGCTAAAGACTCTTTTATAATTAAAACTTAAGATTTTCTTTATAATTAAAACTTAAGATTTCCTTTCACTTGTACAGTTATTAATTCCCCGTACTTTTCGTCTTTATTTTTTTGGATGTAATCATGCGAGGCCATTGTCGCCGTTATTTCTTCGTGCATTTTTTTGGGATTTTTAATTTACGCGAGTGATCGTCGCGATGCTTTTCTTTACCGCTTTCTTTATTTTTGTATTTTACTTCTGCCATGTAATAATTTATATTTTGCATATTTTTTACCGTCAGGACCCTTCCGAAGGATTAGGTCTAGTAGTTTGACTGCCGAGTCAATAGTCCTAACCCTAGAACTTTTCAAAACCCTAATTAGCCTAGGTGTCCCACCGTGGACGAAAATACCCTTTTCCCTAGCATTAGGTCAAAGAGTCGCCGTACTCTGTTTTAGGGTTTCCTGCCGTGGAACATTTAGCTAACCCTAATTTCAATTCAACTATTTTCAACGTAGAAATAGGAGTCTCCGCACTCCACATAAGCGTTTCCTTAAGAACTTTTACTCCCCACGAAACCTTGACCACAATCAAGAAGTTTCTAACCTCCCTTTCGAGGGGAACTACGATTACTCTGATTCTATTCCCTATCCAGGATACGTAGGCACAAGATGCGAATTTTGTCGAGTAAACTTAGGACTAACCCTTAGGTCTTATAAGTCACTCTATCCCTTAGCTCAGTATATACTTAAAACAAATAATAAAGCAAAAATAAACAAAAGGTTCCTGTAGAGTACTACAGAAGTTTAGGGTGCTAGTACCTTCCCTAAGCTGAACCAGCCCTTTACCTAGGTCTCTCCCCACATTGTGTTTACGATGCAAAAATAGGTTTTCCCTCTTTTGACCTTTTCCTTCGGATAAATCAAAGTCAGTTGTGAATCAAAAATTACGATTCAAACTAATTAATAGTTTGATATCCTATTTCCACAGTAACACAACGGAAATGCATTCCAAGCAAACACCGGACAAGAATCACAAAAACTGGGGAAAAGTCATCCCAGACTGTCCATACACGTATCAACAGGGTCCATACGCGTATTGCTTGCCTTCATACGCGTATCAGACCTGCCTTACGCGTATGACCAGAGGCCTTCACCTCCCAAACTCAGATTTTTAATCGATTTCACTGAATCCTATCTTCTATTTTGTCAAGATTCTAACTATTAGATCTAGTTTCGATTATAATTTAACCCTTATTTTCAGATCTGTTAATCTACAATATTCTATCACCGTTTCAGGGAATTTCCCCACGAATCTCATATCAATTCCAGATTTGTATACACAACATCACATAATAATCATTCAACAATAACAGTAATCACAAGAAACATCACAAAGTTACGAAATCAGATCAATGAACAAGAACAACAGAAATTCCTACGAGAGAAAGGACCTCTCACTACCCTCTCATGTTAATTCACTCATATTAAAATCCATTCTCCCCCTTACCTTGGATTGAAGCTTTTTCCTTGACAACAATGGAGAATTGGTTCTTCTGCCCTAGTTCTCCTTTCTCTGTCTTTTTCCTCTTTTACGTGATAACTAACTAATTCCTCCACTAACTCTCTCTTAACCCCTTAATCAGGTTTTAATTCTATTAATCTAATTAATATTAATACTACTACTACTACTACTACTACTACTACTACTACTACTACTACTACTACTACTACTACTAATAATAATAATAATAATAATAATAATAATAATAATAATAGTAGTAGTAATAATAATAATAATTACCATCACCTTATTAATATTATAGCCAATAATTAAATAGTAGTATCAATAACCATTGTATTCCTATTATTGTTATTAAATGGTTAACATTATTATTATCTTAAATCCACCTTACCCCAACTAAGGTCAGCTTTCACTCTCGCCATTAACTTCCTACACTTATCAAATATATCACAACCAATTCATACACAATAAACTATAAAATGACTAAATAATTTAAATGGGGTGTTACAGTCACTACTATAGAAGGTCGTCAAAGAGGCTCAATTTCCTCTACTCTCGTTAGAGGAAGCGATTCAGAAGAATTCTTAGCTAGTTAGGATTGGATTATCATTGAATTTTGTAACCTTTTTCCATATTACTATTTTTCCAAATTGTAAATGTTCCATGAAACTTTGCCTTTTGCAAGTCTCCGTAATTGAATGAAATCATATTTTGACCAATCTTTGTTTATGCTTTGTTTGATGCTTTACCTTTTTGTTATGCAAAACATCACTTATTTGTTAATAATGATTTTTAAAGGCAAATGTTTTTTGAAACAAAAATTGTTTTGGAGAAATTTAATTAACAAGCAAGTTGTAACTTCGATTGTGACATGACGGTGTAAAATTAGACTCCTCTCATAAAGACATAACGGTTGAAACCTCGATACCATCATTTCAGCAATATGAGGTCTATAGAGATTTCCTTCCCCACGCCGCCATGCTACAAAGTTTTGATATCTCCATTTAGTTATTTTGTCTGTTTTATTGAAGTTGTGACCACTCTCCGGCAAGTTTGCAAGAATAGGGATCATTTCCTCTCCAAAGGATTAAGACCATTCTCCAGCGTTGGGATTCAGTATGATTCTTTTTGCCTCCGGTGTGATAGATTGTTATCTATCTTTTATTTCCTTCTCCTACAGAGTCGTTCGGAATTGCATTTGCATCATACCTTTTAGCATATGCATTTTCCAGCATACCTCTTGTTTTGGTTTGTTCTGGCTGTAGCCATTGTGATCCAATTGTTTGATTTTCTTTGTCAAGAATCTGTCAGGTGTTCCTTCCCCAGTAGTTACTGGATACCATCTTGAGATCCTTTGGTCCTTACCAAACTTCTTTGCTTTAGACCTGTTGTTACAGGCTTACCCTTTGGTTGTTACATTAACTTTGTCAAGTTAACAGGTTTAGGTATTATTGTGATAAATACTTATATCCCCGGAAAGTCCAATAGTTACTGGCATCCCTCAAAATTCAATTGTTATTGGTAGTGCTGATTTAGTCATTACCATTTGAAGTCTAGTAATGTTTTGATGGGCACTCTGTGTGAAATCCAATTGTTATTGGTATTGCTAATTTGGTTGTTACCATATTGTCACACCCTCATTTTCGCCTTTAGCCTTTATACCCTACATTCGCCATATCATACATCATTTTATTGCATATCGAGGATGTGGGTACGGATTGGGTTGATTTGTCATTTTCCATTTCAAATGAGATAACTTGGACTACATGGAAGAAAAGGTTCATCACCTAAGGTTTGATCTAAATTGGAAGGATTACTCACCTCGATTTCTTCAAAGGGGAAGTTACTTGAAAAAATATTAGGATATTCAAGATATATTCTTAATGAACATGAAATTCAAGGCCTAAACTCAAGATTGCTTCATCCAAAATTTTGTTTCAAATTCTTGATCAAGTGGAGTCCAAATTTGCAAAGCATGAGTCAAGATCACAAGTCCATGATTCAAGACTTCATCCATTTTAAGTTTAATGGTTCTAGGGAAATCTATCATGAATTCATGAATTAGAGGCAAGAATATTACAAAGAGAAATTTTATGACATTAGGAGAATGCCATTTGTTGCAAGACTTCCAACTCTAAGTAATGTTTAGAAATTAATCTTCATTCAAGTCTCTAATCAAATTCATGTTATGGTAATGCCACACCAAGTCCACATTATGCTTACAAACATCCAAGAAATATGCAAGAATTAAATCAAGTTTGGAATGTTTTAAGACCAAGATTATGCATGTTCAATCATGGCAAAACAGTCCCATGCAAGAGGTGACAAATTTCTTCATGTCACAAGATAACATGTCACAAGATTAAGGGAATAACATGTGACAATGCTTATACATATCAGAATTTTCAAAATGTTGTCAAGAGTTGGTGGCATTGACCAAGAGGAGCTGTCCAAACACAAACCAACAAAATAGGTGCAAGGCACAAGGTGCTGCAGCAAATAGCATAAGAAAGTAGTGCAGAAAATGCAGCATAGCAAGTTGCATGGAAATGGAAAGAAAGAGAGTGACATGAGAAAAGGTGGCAAGAGACATTGCCCCATGAAAAAATCTGATGTTTGGGGGGAAGAGAAAACCATAGGAGCTGAGATAAGAGGAGGGGGTTGTAAAGAAGAGGATTCATCCATTCAACATCCATTCTACACACATTTGCAAAACCAGAAAATAGAGAGAGCAAACAAAACCCTAAAAAACCAGAAAAAATAGGAAGCTTTGCAAACCAGAAAAAGAGAGTGATATAGAACCAAGAGGATCATAGAGAAACAAAACCTTCACAACATAGAGTGAAGAGGAGTGAGGTACATTCAACCAAGACCAAGGAGGACTTGCAAGAAGGATAGAAAGCTCTTGGGTATCCATTTCCTCCAACCTTTCTCTCTTTACTTTTTTTTGCTATTTACATTCATTTTGTTTATTCTTTTATGTGTTGTTGTATTGTATGTATCATGTAAGGTTCCAAAGGGACCAAGAAACCATTCTCAAGAAACCACAAAAACGAAAGAAAAACATAAAAAAGTTAGGTTTTTTTACTCTGGTAGCCTGACACGGGCCGTGTCACACAACACGGCCACCCGTGTCGCCCAACACGGGCCGTGTCACACAACACGGCCACCCGTGTTGCACCTCTGTTTGAGTTTTCCACGTCCAAAAACCCCAGGCCTCACAACACGGGTCGTGTCACATAACACGGCCACCCGTGTTGCACCTCTATTTGCCCTAAAAATCATTTTTCTCCCAGAGCTTATGACACGGGCCGTGTCACACAACATGGCCACCCGTGTCACACCTCTGTCACGCTCCAAAACCCACATTGCATGTACCTTATGACACGGGCCGTGTCACACAACACGGCCACCCGTGTCACACCACTGTTTTGCTACTTCGTGCCGTTTTTATTGCATGTCTCGATTTTTTTAGCCGACTAATCCCATATGTTTGTATGATTTTAGTATGAATGTTGCTATTGTCATTGGTGACTTTTGATTCCAAAAACCATTTTTAAAAGCAAACTCTCGATTTTATCGAGCCATTTTTAACCCTTGTAAGTCGGCCGCCTTGTGCGTCCGCCATCGACCTTGTTCGTATCACCTCAAATACTTTTACAAACAATAAATCTTAATCCAACGTCAAGTGGTTCTCTTTTCTCATAAAAACCCAAAACACAATAACATAAACGATTATAATTATGCACCACGAACTTTAAAGTGGTGGAAAAGGAATGAGAATGGAGTCCTCCTACACTCGTTCCGAATGTTTTGGATACAAGGCGCTCGACTTGGTTATTCGAAACATTCATTTCTATCCAAAGTCTTTTGTGTATAATCCTAATCAAGAACAATTTCTCTTAAGAAACTTAAAAATAACATCAACTCATTAAACCTATTTTCGCCTTAGGGCGTCAATTCAAAAACCCTTTTTCAAGGTATAAAATCAAACAACAAACAACTATCTTGTAAGCCTCCGAACTACGGAGCTCTGATTCTTCACTTCTTTTAAGTGAGGATACGTAGGCACAAGGGCCACAATCCTTGGCGAGCATTAAAATAAATAAACCAACCCCTCTTTTCTCTAAACAAGCAAACTCTTAATAAAAACACCCATTCACGCTAAACAACCTAGAAGGTTCCCATCGAGTACGATGGATGCGAGGGGGTGCTAACACCTTCCCCTCGCATAACCGAATCCCGAACCCTAAGACTTGGTTGCGATGACCACACTCTTCTCCCAAAGTTTTTATCGCTATTTCCCTTTCCCCCCGTGGGATGAATAAAATCCGGTGGCGACTCTGTGTAATTTTTCGCGTAGCGACACATATCCTCTTGAAAGGCCAGTAATGTCTTGACTGGAATTGTTTAAAGTCAAATTGTTATTGGCATCCCGGTTTTGGTCGTCACTATATCTATTTAAAATCCCAATGGTTATTGGCAATATTCACCCAATGAATCTCAGGATGATTGGTTGTTACCAGCATTCCTAATACATCTTAAGATTTTTTTTGTCACCTACACCTTTAGTTGTTTTCTGAAGAACACGTTTGAACTCTTCACTGTAAGGAAATTCTCTATTTTGGGTTTAGACCCCAATAAAGATCTTATTTATTTCTAGATTCCCTAGGAAGTCTGGTTGTGACTAGCAATAGGCCGGTCGCTGACCCCTATCTGATACTGCTAATTGGTGGTTACCAAACTTTAGTCGTTACTAATGTTGCAGCTTATCCTTGAGATCTGGTGTTCACCTGAATCTATCCCCCAGTCGATGTTCCGTTTGTTAACCGACTCTTCTGAAGTCCAGTAGTTACTGACATTGCTTTAAATCCAATCGTTATTGGTATCACTGATTCAGTCGTCACCATATCCTCTTGGAAGTCCAGTAGTTACTGGCATTACTTTAAATCTAATTGTTATTGGTAGTGCTGATTTGGTTGTCACCATATCTGCTTAGAAGTCCAGTAGTTAGTGGCATTGCTTAAAATCCAATTGTTATTAGTATCACTGTTTTGGTTGTCATCAATCCCCAAGAAAGTCCAGTATTTACTGACATTAATTGAAACCCATTGTTATTGATAGTGGAGTGTCTGGTCGTTACCTGTCTCCTCTCAGAAGCCTAGTGGTTACTGGCATTGTTAAGTATAATGGTTATCAGCAATTTAATCCAACTCTATTGTGTTCTTTGATTGTTGGTTGTTACTAACATCTCCCCCCGAAGTCTAGTAGTTATTGGCACTGTTTGAAACACAATTGTTATTGGAATATGGTTGTAACCTACATCTTTTTTCCCCTGAAGTGTAGTAGTTACTGACATTGTTTGAAACCCAATGATTATGGGCAGGGCTTTTCTGTACTTTTAGGATGGTTAGTTATGACCAACATCCCTAGATGTCCCCACCAGGTCTGGGAGGTCTAGTAGTCACTAGCATATCCGGTGAGTCTGGTCTTGTTTCTAGTCTTTTCCTGAAGATCCCATTTGAAATCTTCGTTGAAAGGAAAGTCCCCATTTGGTTTGTCCCCCAATAGGGACCGTGTCTCTTGTCTTTTGGATTCCCAGTTGGAGTCCGAGTATGTTGACTTTTATTTCCCCATGTGGCTTCTTATCCTTGTCTCCCTTGATGCATCTTTCGGCTGGATTTATAGTTCCCCAATGGAGATTTGTCTTCCCTGGTGGAGTTTTTGTCCCCTGTCCCCTGTGTGGAGGATTACCTTGAAGTACCTTTATTAGTCATGTCTGAACTATTAATTGGTATGCTTTGGATCTCTCCCCAATGTGTTTGTGTTCCCAGTGAGTGGTTACTCGTTGTTTTTGTTCTTATTTTTTTTTCTTTTGCTCGTATGTCAGTATTTTCTTGCACTCAAGCATCATAAAGCATCGTTCTTAGAACTCATTTCATGATCATCATTTGTCCTTTTGCTTACCATCGTATCTAAGGGCAAAATTTTTGATTTGCTATATTTAAATACCTTTCACCATAATTATATGTAGATCGTTATCTTTCATTGCCATATGGTAAAGATATTTAGATAGGGGCAAGTGTCATACTCCAAATTTGACCCCTTAGATTCCATTATTATTATAGGTGCATCAAGTATATGTTATCTAACCCTAACCTCTTTCAATTTAATCTTTGTCAAGATGCAGATGAATTAGGGTTTCACACTGTCAAAATCAAGAATCCTGTGGACTGATCAGTCAAGGTTTTGGATTGATCTTCTATATATCAAGTATTCACATCATCAATAGGTTCATATCTTACCAAAAATAAGTGCTATTTGAGGTTGTTACGAAGAGAGTTGAGGCAGTGTTGTGCAAAACCCTGATTAGGGTTTCTAGTTGAAAAAGTCAACTGTTGTTTGAATTTTGGTATAAATGGGTTTCCAAATCTTGAACCATGGTCGATGATGTTTCTATGACTTATTGAAGTCCCCTCAAGAAGTATGAAAGTTTCAAAAACCCCATAACACTAAGGATTGATCCTAAAGATTTCAACAGTTCGATTCGTCTATTTGGAAAGTCAATTCTTTACCTTTTAGGGCTTTGACCCCAAATTGAAGCAATCAAGGTTTCCAACATCATGTTATGCCTAACTAGTGAGTTTGGTGAAGATTTAATCAAGAATTGATGGATAACTTGTGAATAAAAAATTAGGGTTTATGAAAAACCCTAATTACAAGCTTATTTGGAATGGCCATAACTCTCAAACCACACATCCAAATTGAGTGGTCCAAATCTGGTTGGAAAGCCCTTAAGAAGTCCTACAAAAGTATCCCAGAGGGTTGAGGTCCAAAAATTCATATATTTTGAGTTGTGAGCTCATCAAATTGTGAAGGATTTCCACACTTAGAAAAATTTCTTGTTCCCTTTGGAATCTAAACTTTGGCCAAACATGAATATTATAGATCATATTTGGGGCTTTAAAAAGTACAAGAGCATTATGGTTAGGGCTAATCAAAGAGAGAAAGTTAGGGGTTTTTCATGTCGCAAAACCAAGTTCAACACTTGCATTTTGATACACAAACCACTGAAACTTCTTCTAATCACTTGTTTAACTCATTCTCTGATGTTTAGGGACTTAATTGATGAGACCGCAATGGATTACCACAAGCAAAAATCAGAGATTGGATATTTTCAGGCTATTGATAATGTTGAAACACATAGGAAAGTGTCTCATGCTCAGAAAAGAAATCCCATGTTGGATTTGCTCATTTTGCCTCCAAAAAGGAAAAACTTGCCAAGTTGGCATAATCTGCCCATACCTCTTATTCTCCAAGCTTACCTATAAATAGAATACACTCCTAACGTCCAAAGAAAACCAGAATCAACTAGAAACCAAGTTGAATCTCTCCCATTTCTCTGATCACCATCTTCTTGCAAGTAGTAGAAGTTGCGTCCTTGTGAAGTAAAATTTGTCTTGCAAAACCTCAGCCACAACTCAATACAGCCACCAAACACTTGAACCAACACCCCAAACACATGACATATGATGCGTTGAAGCTGTCCAAACCCTCACATTCACCAGAAAATCTCACATTCCAAAAGTCAACTCTCATACCTTGAAATTTTGACTTTTCTGCATCTTCCTATACCAGAACCAAACCAGGCCTTTTCCAATCATTCTAACACTTCAAACACTTTCCATATACGTTTTTTTAAACTATCTAAGGCATCAAAAATGTTCTATAACACCATTTACTATTGTTTCACTTTGAAGCTTTTGGTGTTTTCTTGCATAAGAAGGCATTCTGTCAAGGCAGTGAACTTGGAGGGGTTTTCATCATTTGAACACCTTATTTGGAGCAAATTGGAGCTGCTTGGATCATCATCCATTAACTGGTTTTCTTATTTGGAGCATTTACTTGAAAAAGATACAAGAGGTAAGTGTTCCCACTTGCTACTTTTGAGGTCACGATGAATATTGATGTGCACTGACTATGAACTTGCTAGACATCATTTATAGGTCATGTTTAAACCATTTCTTGCTCCTAAACTTGAGTATTCATGATTGTCCCTTTGGTTTGGCTTGTTATCTTACTTTACATTTCATTTCCATATGCAACTTGTTAATTCTAGTTAGGCATAGGTGATTGGTGTTTGTAAACATCATTTATAGGTCATATATGATATGTTTGATCCTGAATTAGTATATTTTTGACTGTCACATTGCTCTTGCACAAACTTGCCATTTTTGCCACTACACATGCCATCTATTGAATGAGCTTGTTTATTGATGTATGATGCTTGTAAGCACTCACTATATGTCTCATATGTTATGTTTTAATCATTGATTGCTGCTTAGAACATGTACATTAGACTGTCACATTGCTCTTGCACATAACTTGTCATTTTCAATGATGTTATCGAATTTTTCACATGATGCATGATTTGAGAAAACCACCACCACGATTGGATTCCTTGTGAAAAAAAATACATAATTTGATTTTTTGTTTCATCCAATTTGGTTAAGTTTTGAGTAAGTTATGAATCTTCTTGCCAATTTGCCTAGCCTTGGTTCTTGCCTTGCCTTATTTTTGCCCTAGTTGCCGATGTTTTGTACCTAATTTTCAAATGAGCATAACTTATTTGATTTTTATCATTTTGATTCCACTATTTTTGCACTATGCTCCTTAATATGTCTAGTTTCAATGTGTGAAAAAAATAATTCAAAAATCGTTATTTTTGAAACACTTTGGTCCACTTGGATCACATGGCTCTTTTAGGGTTTTTCTTTGGTTTTCATGAACTTTCTTGACACGGTACTTGATTTTTCTTGTAAGATTGATCTTGTATTAATCATTGTTGAATGTCTAACATGTTTATATGTTTGAAAACACTTGGATGTTTTCTTTACCATGATTATACTGGCCTTTGTGAATGCATGAATGTGAAAAGTGTGCCTTGAAACTTCTTTGTGAATCATGATATGTTTCTTGATGTTGTAACCTCATGGACATGATCCTTGACCCCAATCTTACTTGTTTATGTGTATTGTTAGTACCATAACATGTTTAGGGTTGTTTCTTTCCTTGGAAGTTGCCATGAATCTTGTTTATCTTTCCTTTTGTGAAGTTCGAATCCATGCTTGAACTGTTGTTACTTTTCTTGCCTATCCATGATTGATTGTCATCATTATGTCTTGAATATGATTGAATGTGTTACATTTGTCTTTAATTGATTCATATACCATGTTTTATTCAAGTTGTAACTTGTTTTCATGAGTTTTGTTTGAATACCATTGATGAAAATGTTTTTGTTACACATGTTTGCCCATGTTAGTTGTCACCTTCTTGTTTAACATGATTCACCACAACTCACATGTTGTTATCACACATGTCACACCCTTGTTCAAAGATATTTTGTTTTTTACCTCTACTTGATTTTTGTATATGCCTTAAATATTGTTATGATTTATGCATGTTGATCTTGAAATTTGAACTTGGCCATGATAAGTAATGTTTTAACTTGTGCAAGATTCACTTGTGCTTGTCATCTATGATGTTTGGTCTTGTAAGAACCTTACCATCATCCCCTTTTAGATGTTGTAACATCTATGTTTACCTTTGGTTATGACTATTTGGTTTATTTCTGAACTTCTATGGATGAATACTTGGTTGTAACCTTGTTAGTTCTTGGCTTAATGTTGTCACATTCTTCCTTTTATCTTTCTTGGTTGTTACCATGCTCTTTATATCTTCATCATGTTTGAATGAATGCTTATGTGTGTTTAGGTTTTGTTAAGTTTTCCCAAGTGATGTAGCTTGTTAGTTCTCATCCAGGTACCATGGTATCCTCTGTTCCAAAGGAAAGTCTCTCTATTGACTTCACTGTCATAGATAGCTCATTACCCCTCCCCATTGACTTGGTGAAGTCATTAGGTCCTTTAACTTAGTTTAGTTAGAACTTATATCCACTAGACTTTGCTTTAAGTCTAAAGACCTACCCTTTGTTAGGAGTATCCTTCAATTATAACTTTAAGATAGAGTTTTTAACTCTATATAATGATCATTGTCATGATTAATTACTCCCCTCTTGGCTTTTATCAAAGTCAATCCCCTTGAGTATTAAACTTAGATCTAGAGAGTTTTGTCAAGCTCTATACAAACATTGTTATGTTTGTTCCCCCTTGGAGTCTTGACCATAGTCAAGTATTCCTCAACCTTAGTGGGGAGAACTACGGTTGCTCTGATTCCATCCTTATAAGGATATGTAGGCATAAGATGCGATATCTTTGCGAGCAAACTTAGAACTATCCTTAGGTCTTTACCTTAACCTTGACCCCATTCCCCCTAACAATAAATTAGATAACTTATCATACATACACACGAAAGGTTCCTATAGATTACTACAGATGTTTAGGATGTGAGAACTACCCTAGGTATAACCAACCCCGACCCCCGAAACTCTAGCGTTGTTTTTACATCGCACAAAAGGTTTTTCTTTCTTTAACCTTTACGTTGGATAAATCAAAACTCGGTGGTGAATTTCAATGAATTAAGATTCAAGTTAATCAATAGCTTGATATCCGATTCTCACCGCAACATCGTCCAAAGTGCATTTTTCTACCTATCTAAGTTTTGACATCATTAAAACAAGTATAGCTAATTATGAGGGACTTTACCCTTATATACTCCCCCTTCTTTATGATAGCAAAACAATAGAAACTTGGTGTACAATGCATTGTATCATTCTCCCCTTACTCGATGCATTTGTCTCCACACAATCTGCATGTTCAATAAGTCTTACAAGTGATGTTTCTGCTTGTATTCTTCTCCCCCTTTGACAACATAAAAAAGAAAGAATATAGAGGCTAATGTATGGCATAGTATAAAAGAGATAAGAAAATTCAAGCCATTTGCAACAGGTTAGTCATCAACACACATTCACATATAATGCAGTCAATGAAAACATATAAATGGATAAATAGAAAGACACTCAAAAGAACAACAATATTCACTATTTCATAACCAATAATAATCATGTCTTCATAAAGCAAGTAAGTACAAGAAGAATTCTACAATAGAGGTTAATGAACACAAGATGAAATGAGAGCACAATGAAATGTTCAAGACAACCTCAAGATCTCCTCCCCCTAAAGTGATGGCCTCGTCCTTGAAAGGGATATGCTGGAAGTGGAGGTAGTTGCGCATCAGACCGTTCCGTATACTCTAAAATAGCTCGATTGAGAGTGTTGAAGCTGTTAGTGAGAGCCCGATGTTGGCCTGCTGCAGTTTCAACTATGCCATCTATCCTACCCATCACAGTTGATTTAAAGGAATTGAAGTTTTATGTGTGAGCATGAAATTGGTTCTGCAATTGTGAGAAGCGCTCATCTTGGGCATACATGAAGGTACACTGTTCAAGCTGCATGCTCCTTATCATATTGAGGAGTTCATCGGTGTTTTGTTGGGGACGCGGAGGAGATGGAGGCACATAACTCCATTATGGGGTGTCTTGATGATCCCAATTCGATGTTTGTGGCATGTAATTGGCACCGAAAGATATCCAGCCAGTGTGTTTCCAGGTACCCTACCCTTGGTTATCATCATGCACCAAGTGGGGTTATGGAGAAATTAGGTTTTGAAGATAACTTTGGGAAGAGGAGAGGTATAAAGATAGCCTTGAGTAGGTGCAATAAACAATGAAAATTATAATGATGATATAATTTGAATACACAACATGAGAGTAAATTGCATTAAAAGATTAAAGAATATGAACAGTTCATTAAACAAATTATCAGCATCATCGTGCGACTCGTCGACCTATGCAGGTTGTGCATTGATGCATAATGTGTTAAAACACATAATGAGAAATTCTTAGGGTTTGTGTCAACCATAAGGTCGACCTGAGCAGACCCGCTTTACAAACATGAAAAGTTGCAATTTTGTAAGTCGACCAGAATCCTATGTAGGTCGACTCATACAATTAAAAATAGCAAAAAATATTATTTTGGCTCAACAAGCATCCAAAAAGACATAAATACATAACCTACCCAAATTTCAAACATGCAAAGGGATGAAACATGCTTAATCATGGAATAAACATCAACAATAACACATAGCTTGATACATTACTTTACTTGAACGAGGTGAGTGCGAGAGTTTGCAACTCAGGAAAGATAGTACCTCAACTCCAATTGATAGCTAATGCCCTCACATATGGCTCTATAATTCTTCATTTTTTAGATAAAAGATGAACTAGCACACACACACACAAACACACACACACACAGATATCTATATGCGTGTGTGTGTGTGTATATATATGTATATATATATATATATATATGTATATATATATATATATAAAGCACGTGATAGTGAATTCCTAAACAGATCCAAGATGTCGACAACACCGAGTTCTCTACGGATGTGAAGGAAAGGCTCTGTAGCGAGTGGTTTTGTAAAGATATCTGCAAGTTAAGTTTTAGTATCAACGTGCTCAAATACCACATCACCCTTCTCCACATGTTCCCTAAGGAAGTGATGGCGTATTTTGATATGCTTGGTGCGTGAATGTAGAACAGGGTTCTTGGTTAGGTTAATGGAACTAGTGTTATCACAAAAGATCGGAACACAATCAAGTTTTAGGTTAAAGTCGAGCAATTTTTGCTTAAGCCATAAGACTTGAGCGCAACAACTACCGGCCACAACGTATTCCGCTTCGGCTGTTGATAAAAGCAACGAAAACCTACTTTTTGCTATGCCAACTCACCAAAGAATTTTAAAATAGATGACACGTGCCACTTATGCTTTTCCTATCTGATTTGCAACCAGCAAAGTTAGAATCAGAAAAGCCAACCAAGGAGCAATCATTACCCTTAGAATACCAAAACCCGTACTTTGGAGTACCAGAGAGGTATCTAAGTATGCGCTTCACAACTTTTAAGTGAGATTCTTTGGAACATGATTGATACCTCGCACACATGCAAACACTAAACATAATGTCGGGTCTAGAAACAGTAAGATAGAGGATATATCCAATCATACCTTGATACTTTTTCACCTCTACATCCTTACCATTTTCCTCTCGGTTGAGATTAGCACACATAGGCATCAGAATGTCAATACACTTGGAGTTTTCCATGTCAAAACGCTTGAGAAGCTCAAGGAAATATTTTGTCTGGCTCACAAATGTACCCTGTTTCAGTTGTTTTATTTGCAATCCGAGGCATAGTTGAGCTCCCCCATCATGCTCATCTCGAACTCTCGCTGTATTATCTAGAAAACTCCCTTACCAGATTCATGTTAGTTGATCTAAAATTTATATCATCAACATATATTTGTACCAAGATTAAGTGTTTGCCTTAATGTTTAATGAAAAAGGTTGTGTCAACCTTTCCTCTTGAGTACCCTTGATCAAGAAGAAATTTTCTGAGACGGTCATACAAAGCCCTAGGGGCTTGTTTAAATCCATACAAAATATGTTTTAATTTATAGACATGATCAGGATACTCATGGGATTAAAACCCGGGAGCTTGGGCTACATAAACCTCTTTATTTATATATCCAATAAGGAACACACTTTTTACATCCATTTGAAATAATTTGAAATCTTTTGCACAAGCGAAATCAAGAAGAAGGCGTATAGCCTCGAGTCGATTCCTTCGGGCAACCGGCGCATAAGTTTCCTCGTAGTCGATTCCTTCCTCTTGGTTATACCTCTACGCGACCAAACATAACTTATTGCGAGTTATAACTCTGTTTTTGTCTAGCTTATTCCTAAACACCCATCATGTGCCAATTACTCGATGGTCTCGCGGAGGAGGGACAAGGTCCCAAACCTCATTTCTTTTAAACAGATTAAGTTCCTCTTGCATTGATAGGAACCAATGTTCATCGAGTAATGCCTCTTTTGGGTTTTTAGGTTCAACTTGAGAAACGAAAGCGAAGTGATAATAGAAATTAATTAGCTTTGATCGAGTTTTCACTCCCCTTGAGATATCACCAAGAATGTTGTCTATGGGATGGTCTTTAGAAGGCTTCCATGCTGAAGGAAAACCATCAGTGTTAGACAGATGAACTTCCTCAATCCCCTCATGGTGGTGATCTTTTTCCTCTTCAACTTTGACTGGGTCAGGTTGATCAGTTCCTGCCTCAGCATCTTTGAGCATGTCTTCACAAGATACACCTGCACTATGAAATGAAATACCTTTTCCAACACTTTTCGGATAAGACTCATCAAATGTGACATGAACAAACTCTTCAACTGTAAGTAATCTCTTATTGTATATTCTATAAGCTTCACTTTACTGAGAGTATCTGAAAAAGATACCTTCATCTGCCTTGAAGTCAAATTTTCCTAGACTCTCCTTTCCATTGTTTAACACAAAACACTTACAACCAAAGACATGAAGGTGAGACACATTTAGCTTCCTCCCTTTTAAAAGTTCATACAGAGTCTTGTTAAGAATATGACAGATGAGCACCCTATTCAAAACATAACAAGCCGTACTAATGGCGTCGGCCCAAAAATATTTAGGAAGCCTACTTTCATTGGTCATATTTCTTCCACAACCCTGTTTTCTTGAGGGGCACGCAGAGTAGAAAAAGTATGATCAATTCTGTGTCTACCACAATATTCTTCAAAAAGATGATTTTCAAACTCACATCCATGATCACTTCTAATTGATATAATTTTAGTGTTTAACTTGTTTTGAGAAAGTTTAGCGAGTTTTTCAAAGTCGGAGAATGTATCACTCTTGCTAGCCAAGAAGATAGTCCAACAAAACCTAGAAAAATCATCGACTATAACAAAACCATAGTAGTTACCACCTAGACTCTTAATTCTAGATGGTCCAAAGAGGTCCATATGAAGAAGTTTAAGAGGTCTTGTAGTTGACACAATGTTTTTTAGATTTAAACGAGATCCTCGTTTGCTTCCCCATTTGGCACGCATCACATAAGTGATCCTTCTTAAACTTAATTTTGGGTAAGCCAATAACTAGGTTTTTAGAAACTATCTTGTTTAGCAAGTCAAAATTGACATGCGCTAAACGTCTATGCCACAACCATGAGTCCCCACTCATAGTCATGAGATATTTTTCGCTGCTCAATGATACTTCACTCAAATCTAGCATATAGACATTATTTACCCTCAAGCCATTAAACATATCCTTCTTTTTATCATTATTTTCAATCATGCAACAATCTTTTGAAAAAGATACTTTGTATCCCTTGTCACATAATTGACTAATGCTAATGAGATTGTGTTTAAGGCCTTCAACTAGCAATATATCAGAGATAGTAGTATATGAGGGATTACCTACACCACCTTTTCTAAGTATTGCTCCCTTGTTGTTGTCTCCATAGGTTACAAATCCCTTCTTCTTTGCCACAAAGTCAATGAAGAGAGATATGTCTCCTGTCATATATCTTGAGCATCCACTATCGAGAACCCATATTCTCTCAGTAGACTCAAGACTTTGTACCTATAAAAATAATCAACAAAAATAGGTAACCCATTGTTTATTCGGTCCTTGGTCATAAGAGAAATCTTGGTTGCATTTAGGCAACCATTGATAAACCCGTTTAGGAAATAAAAATATCCTAAAGCGACATTTAGCAATGGTGTGATCCTTCTTGCAATAATACAAGCAAGTAAGGTTAACTTTTGTATCACTTTTGCTTGATTTTTGACCACATATGTATATTTTTAATAAGGATTAATCATACTTTTTCTAAAATATGCTCTATCAATAGCAAACGTGATTTTAGGTTCTAGAGCCTTATTAAGTTTGGCTTTGAGAGTTCTAACCTCCTTTTGCCAAATATAACAAGTATCACACCCAAAGTTTACCCATCTATTTCGTTCTTCCTCACAATCTACCTTTGTTCCTTCCACTATGGATGTCTTTAGAGCCTCCAATTTCCTTTCAGAATCGAGGATCTTTTGCTCCAAATGAGCAAAAATTTGTTTGTTTGAGGCCAGCCATTTAAAGGCTTCCTTGGCTTCATGGTATAAGGTATCAAAGGCAATTTGTAATTCAGAATGAGATAATCTAGTAGAGTTTTCATATTTTACATGTCGTACCTTTTTTTTCTTCTTTTGATGAGCGGAGAGACAAAGGTTGACAGATTCTTCTTCGTTACTTGAACTATCATCCTCGGATGACTCGCTATCGCTTTCCCAAGCGATGTAAACTCTTCTAGGCTTAACTTGTTTCTTATGTGACCGATTAATTTCCTTTTCTTTGTCCTTTTTCATCAATGGACAATCCGGCTTGTAATGTCCGAATTTTCCACAATTGAAGCACGAACGTCTAACTCTACTCCCTTTATTGTCTTCATTCTTAGAAGATCTTGATTGTTTTCTGAAATTGACTAGATTCTTTTTGGAATGTTGGATACCATTTTTCTTTACATAGAGATTGTATCACTTCACGAACAACCTCATATCCTCATTCTTTTCGTCATCTTCGTCATCACTCGATTCACAATCACTCAGCTCTTTTGCATAGGACTTTGAACAAGAAGCTTTTAGAGCTATAAACTTCTTTTCCGTAATTTTGGTCTTCTCCTTCTTTTCCGTTTTCTCAAATTGCTCGAGACTAAGAAGCACTTTATCATGTTTTTGAAGCTTTCCAAAAAGTGTTGTAAGGTCCAAAGTCATAAGATCATTTGCTCTCTTTATGGCGGTGCTTTTGGTTGCCATTCCCTAGTAAGACATCTTAAGAGTTTGTAAGTAGCAACATCATTGGAAATTGGTCTACCAAGTGAATTTTTTAGTATATTGATTATGTGAGAAAATCTCTTTTTCATGTCAACAATGGTTTCCCCTTGCTCCATGTGAAAGAGAACAAACTCTTGAGTCAAAGTATTGATTCTAGCTAGTTTGACATCATTTGTTTCCTCATCGGAAACTTGCAATGAGTCCCACATAGCTTTAGCAGTCATATAATGGAAAACTCTATAGTATTCATCAACTCCCAAGGAGGAGATCAGAATATTTTTAGCCTTCCAATTGTAATTGTACTTTTTCTTGTCTTCATCATTCCATTGTGCTTCAGACTTAGGCACAACCACGTTATTTTCATCGGTCATGGTTATTTCCATATGACCATTCAATATAAAGTTCCATACCTTCCTGTCAATGGAATTTATATGCACGTGCATATATTCTTTGCAGCAATTATAGTTTTCACCATTGAAAACTGGTGCTCTATTGTAAGTTCCTTTTGGTTTGTTAGCCATTTTCTAAGAAGTTATAGGTGAAGCACGAAAAGAACCGGTGCTTTTGATACCACTTTTTAGATCATTTGTTAAAAACAGAGTCGGCGCTTACCAATATTTGGTTTTAAAAAGTTTTTAGGTGGAAGCGGCCGAGGAACTATATTCGTCTAAAACAGACCTTTATCGGAAAAACTGAATATACGCATAGCCTATGGAATCCGATAAAAACGAGATTAAGAATCACTAATTTGAACACACATCAACTAGAATTTATTCACTATGAGGTTGGACTATTTCTAGTGCTTGTAAAATATAACTCAATTGAAAAGACAACACAAGTGCTTGTGTTCACCCAATTAGACAAACACTTGGTGTGCAAGGCACCACAAGTGAATTTCAATATGTTAGTGAAGTGTTAAAGTATTCAATTACAATCAAGGATTGTAATAAGGTTTCTAAAATTGTTCAGCACTACACACATCAGAATTTTGATCAACTAAATTGTTTGCACACAAACTCAGAAATTAAGCAATTGAAAAATAAAGAGAGAACACCAATTTGTTGAGGAAGTTCCCCCGCCATCCTCACTCGGGGTACGTATTCCCTCAATTCTAAAAATAGAATTGAGACCTTTATATATATATATATATATATATATATATATATATATATATATATATATATATATATATATATATATATATATATATATATATATATATATATATATATATATATATATATATATATATATATATATATATATATATATATATATATATATATATATATATATATATATATATATATATATATATATATATATATATATATATATATATATATATATATATATATATATATATATATATATATATATATATATATATATATATATATATATATATATATATATATATATATATATATATATATATATATATATATATATATATATATATATATATATATATATATATATATATATATATATATATATATATATATATATATATATATATATATATATATATATATATATATATATATATATAACCTGTTTGCAAATGTTTACAAGAGACGCAATAGAATTCAAACAATCAAACCCAATTGTTGATGCAGAGTCTATTCCTTCTCTTCCCTTGATTCAAGCTGAATCAAGTCCTTCAAACGTGATGAATAAACCTCCGATTACGGTACACCCTTTGAACAACCCTATGTCTTCAAATCTTGCCCGACTGATTTCAATCACCAACGCTTCGAACCCGAAACTTCCTCTCACAATCCTATAGTTACTGCTACTAAATCGACAGAACCTCTCGTTCTTTGATTACCTTCGCTCGACTGAATTTGTGATGGACCGATTCGTGCAAAAATCTCCAGAATCCAAGATTCTTGGAAGACAAAACCCTAACGATTTTATTCAAGAAAAAACCACTGATTTCTTAACCCAAACCTAATTACACAAATCCTATGTTTGGACGTTATCACCTCAAAAATGCAGAATGCACAACAAAAATGATTATGTGTAGTTGTTTAGAAAATGCAAGAAAGAGGATGAAGATGATGAGAACAAAATCAGTGTCTATTTTCACTTTTCTTGTTATTTTTTTGGAAGAATAAGCTAACTCAATATATTTACCAGTCAAAAACAATTAACCAACTTAACAAACACTTTGACAGTTTCACATAACAGAAATTTAGTCAAAAACGCGCGAGCGGTCGACCTATACACAGGGAAGGGTCGACCTGAGCTCACCCGAATTTTAGATTATGCAGAAAATAGGACTTTGCATCGACTGGAACAGGTCATGCGTTGACAAAAAGCATACAAAATTAGACTGACAGAAATGAACACAGTGAGTCGACCGAAGGGTCGATGCGAGCACTCCTGAGGGTAGACCATGCAAAATACCTTTTGTATGAGTCGACTAGAACATTCTTTGAGTCGACTCAAAGACACAAAATATGCAAAAATGCATATTTTCATGTATTTAGCTACTTTGGAGATACTCCACCATATTGCAAGCTAGACCAATATGATCAAACCTATATGGAGCATATATTGTACTACTTCTATATGTATCTAAAAATGTTTTTGACGATGTTTAACGCAAGAGGAATAAGGTATGCATATGCGACACAATGATACTGTCCAAAGTACATTTTTCTACCTATCTAAGTTTTGACATCATTAAAACAAGTTGAAATTATGGTATCTGATATTAGATGTCAAAGGAGATGTTCACGACACAAATATATGTTTGTCAGGAACAAAGAACACAGCTAAACAAATAACAATTAAAAGAGACACAATAATTGTTAACCCAGTTCGGTGAAACACACCTACATCTGGGGGCTACCAAGCCAGGGAGGAAATTCACTATCAGCAAAATTAATTTAGAGTTAAACTCCCAGTTTACAACTCCTCACTTAATCTCTACCCAATGCAATTTCTGCCTAGAACCCACTAGACAAGAGACACCTCTCACTCCCCCTCAATCACAGCAGTGATAACTTTTAATACTGATAACGAGAAAACGCATCGATTATATTGCTAGGTTTCATTAACGTTTTATCGCATATTCACCGTTTTAACACTCGATTTCTCGAGTTTTTCTTACCATTTTGCAGGTACATCATTATATGGAGCTAAATCATGAATTAAGATAAAAAGGAACAAAAGAAACCATAAAGAGATGAAGAAACGAAGAAGCCTGCAAAAGACTGCATAATTTGTTGCAGCCACGATCGTCACAAGGGTGTCACGACCGTGACACCCCAATTTGAGCCATCACGACCGTAAGAGAGTGGTCACGACCGTGACACTTAAAAACCACAAGTTACAAACATGAAGACCTTGTCACGACCGTGACAAGGGTAAAATTAGGTTTTTTTTTACTCAGACTACGTAAAGGCATTACGTGAAGACTATTTCTCCTATTGGCATTACGTGAAAACCACTTCTCCTATTTTGTTGCCACGTTCCTGCATTCCTTCAACAAATTCAGCAAGGCCCATGCAACAAAGGTCCAAAAATCCAGCCCATTAAGGACTCTATAAATAGTACAAGTTCTATGAACAAAAGGAGGAGCATTCTTTATTCAAATTCCTGCGAAAGCTCTGCCGAACTATATTACGAACCAGCCTTTCTATTCCTGCATTATTTTTAGTTTTCTGTTTCGTTTTTATTTGTATCCAAACCAACCATATAACAATTCCCAACATCAGGAAATTGTTATACATTTATTTGTTTCTAAACCTTCAGCATTCGTTTATTTTCAATTTCCGCCAACTCCAAGCTTTCCGGTCTGTGGAAGAAGGAGTCTGCTCGAATATTTGTTAACCAGGTTTTTCATTATATCGCAATTTAATTTAATTATAATGTTTATTTATTTTTCTGCCATGAGTACGTTATTATTAAATTCTCTGTCTCTGTCTGGTTCAACATCGATGAGTAGCTAAACACCTTAGGGCGGTATGTAGTTATAACAAACTTAACCGGTAAAATATAACCATAGGCTGAAAATAATTAATCACTTAACATTCTGGCTGATACTTTTTAATTGAAATAGACCTTTTCGTTACGAGAGTAAGAAAAGAGTATTAGGTTAGGTCAAGACCACGAGAGTGTAAGATTTTAACCAGATAGCTAAAGTTAGGCATTTAAATTAAACACAGCGAGAGCGCTTTAAGGTAAATTAGAATTACTTAGTTTCCAAAAATTACCTCTAAACACTTATGGGCTAGCGAGAGCAGGCATAGGGCTTTAGGGATAAGATCTGATATAAGACCACGAGAGTGTGAGTTGAGGGTATTTAAACTGGTAATCTCTACCGAATAGATTAAGTGAACACCTTTATAAGCCTAGGTTAGATTGACCCACCTAAGTTAGTATAATTACATACCGACCGCCTTAATATTACTGTATTAAAACTTAAATTTAATTCCGCCTTTAATAGTCTTAAAAATCAACAAAAAATCGTGACAACCATTCGCCTTAGCTAAACTAGAAGTTCATCTAGCACTAAGTAACAATAGAATCCCTGTGGATCGATAATCTTAAATATTACTTCGATAGGCTGTGCACTTGCAGTAAGATACCGCTAGACGCATAAGTAGACACGTCTTTAGCCCATCAAATACACAATAAAAAGACTTTAGAAGACACTCTTCAAAGTCACAACTTGATCTTGCTTAAAAGCTACAATCAAGTACAATACACTCTTTCTTAAAAGTTTTGACTGAACAATTAACAATTTATAATTAACAACCTAGTCCAATTACACATTAAGCAATGAGTGAATGGCTCACACAACTAACACACATGAAGCCTAAACTTAAACAGATGCACACACTTTTTATACTTGCTTCTATGATCTTCAAGATAGGGTTTCAGCCTCTATAAATAGTAGTGCAGAATGGGCTTGGGCTATGTCAAAAGTAACAACAGCAATCTTCATAAACAACAGCAATCAATTAGATTTGATTTGGCTAATTAAATCTAATCATATCAATCTTTAAATCTGCAAATGATCTCCTGATATTAAATCCAAATCAAATCCAATATGATCCACATAAAGTGCATCAGAAACGCCTGCATTAACACACTAGAAACACGTTGTTTCCACATCAGACAGGTGCCGCCAGCTTGCACAAAAAGATATGCTCACACAAACATTCATATAGAATGTTTAGATCATGAATGTCAAGACACCTTGTTTGACATCATGAAAAAAACTACCAGATAAAAAACACAAAGAAACCAGTTGTTCCTATCAGAAAGATGTCACGACATCCTATAGGACATGTTGTGATTACTTCTAGTTTTACCAAAATTCCTGCCAATCAAGAACTAACACAAGTATAGCTAATTATGAGGAACTTTTCTGTCACATCCCTTCAACAAACACTTTTTAACCACTAACAAAGGAGTCTTCAACTCATTCACATTAGTCACAAAATTTAACCTCTCCCCATCTCTAATAGCATTGGCCCTTGCCACACTATGATTTGGCATATGGTTTTGGATTACATTGGGTCCATCATCACTAAAGTTAATAGCCTTGGAATCCAACAAGTCTTGCACTTTATGCTGGAAAGTCCTGCATCTGTCAATGTTGTGTCCTGGTGGCCCAGAATGGAAATCATAGTGGGCGTTAGCGTCATAGCCTGGCGGTAGCTTCCCTGTAGGTGGGGTTAAGTCTGAAGCTCAACTATACGCAATTGCAGCAAGTGTTGCAGCAACTGGGCATAAGGCATAGGTGGAGGATCAAAATGTCTTTCTGTCATTCTTTGTCTGCCCTGATAATGACGACGAGCATTACGTTGTTGCTGAGGTGCAGCCGGAATGGATGCAGTAGCATCTTGATGTGCAAAATTCTAATTGGCTCTTCCTTTACCCCGATAAGAAGAAATAGAATTGGCGTCCCTTTCCCTTTTCCTAGGACCTCCAGCATACGGCTTCTTACTTCCTCCAAAGAAGGAACCATTTCCATTCTGAATCTTTCCCGCCCTAATTCCACTTTCCACTTTTTCTCCAGCCATTACCAAGTTTTAAAACCCTGCTAATGCACACCTAACTAACTTCTCGAAATAAGGTCCCTGAAGGGTACCAATAAACATGTCAATGAGCTCTCTCTCCATCATTCAAGGTTGAACTCTGGGCGTTAAATTGCACCATCTCTGGGCATATTCCTTGAAACTTTCATTCCTCTTCTAAACCATATTCTGTAGCTGCATTCTATTGGGTGCCATGTCACTGTTGTACTAATAATGCTTGACAAAAGCTTCAGCAAGATCCTTCCAAGTTTTGATGTATGTTCTCTCTAACCCTCTATACCATTCCAAAGATGCCCCAGCTAGGCTATCTTGGAAGTAGTGCATGAGCATCTTCTTGTCCTCATAGTAGGTTGACATCTTTCGATAATAGACCTGAATGTGAGTTTTTAGGCAAGTCGTTCCCCTTTACTTGTCAAGGTCCGGGACCTTGAACTTGTGTGAAATCCTCACACCTGGGACCAAACCAAGATCAGTCCTATCCAGACTAAAATTATTATGGTTCTCATAAGCCCGCATTGTTTTGTCGATCATCTTAAATTTCTTATCGACTTCAGACGGGAGACCAGCATCCAGGTCACACATAGAAAACACATCTTCTTGTCTGTCCTCCTCCCACTGATGGTTGTGAGCTCCACTAGCCCCATGGACAACACATGGATTCAATACATACAACTCATAGATTGATAGAACACTGGTAAAACTGCTCATAGATTGATATAACACTAGTAAAACTGCTCATAGATTGATAGAACACTGGTAAAATTGCTCATAGGTTGAATGAGAAACCAAGTTAATACAAAGTCAATACATACAACTCATACAACAGAGATAAAATCAAATACACAGTTAATGACCCCAGTCAACAAGCCTGGCGGTGATCAAGATAAATAGAATAAAGACGACTACATCATATCATCAATATCCACCAAGGACAAACCTCCCCAGCCAATATGCTCCTTGCACCAGGCTTGCACCTCCTTGAATAACTTCTTGGTGTCAGGAAGCTTCGGCCTCAAGATCAGCTCCTGAATGAGAATATCCCTCATGTGCATGATCGCTTCCAGATAGTGACAATGTTCCTCCTAAGCATCTTCTCTAAAGGCGTCTTTGAGTTTAGGATTCTTCACCTCCCCTTGAACTTTAAGCTCCTCTAAGGCTGACAAAGTCTCCTTAAACTGCTTTTCACTTCTATATTTATGAGATGATTCTCTTCAAACCTCTCTCTCTTTAACTTCGAGTTGTAGCTTCAACTTTCCAATTTGATCGTGAAGTTCATCTTCTTTCATATTGTGGGTCATCATTGTAGTGTTCCATTGACTGTTGAATTTTGAGATCTCAAGGCGAGCTCTGTCTAGATCTTTCTTTCTTTGTTGTAGGATGTTGTTGGCGCTCTACAGATCTTGGCATATCCCCTCTCTGTTCTTGATTTCTTCTTCTATTTCCTTCTCCATCTTAGCTAGAAGCTATGTCTTCACATTGGATACATAGACTTCTTCGTTCTTGTCATGACCCAATTGAGAGACCTCCGTCTTCAACTCTTCATTCTTCTTATGAAGTTCTTCCTTTTCTACCCAAAGTTTGTTATACTTCTCAGTCTCCACTATAGTAGGTTATTCGATGGCCAGCAGATACAAAAGAGTATTTACTGGAAAAGGCAAGTGAACATCTTCCCCTCTCTCTTGCAACCAGTCTACATAAGGGAGATACACTTTGCAATCACTTTTACCTAGGAGCGGTCTACCTCTCCTCTGAATAGTGCTCCAACTTCTCACAGCTCTTTTCATGGCTTCAGGATTTTCAGTCCCACTATAAAACAAAGACTTCTTCACCTCTTCATCTGTTGGAGGAACCCTCAATGCATACCCCAATTGTCTCTTAGCAAAGGATGAATTGTAGTTGATTCTGCCCCTTATTCCCATGAGAGGCACATTGGGAAACTCGCCACAACTGTAAATCATCTTCACTCCCAACAATCATTTATTAAACCATTGGATATCCTTAATGACAAGGCCCATTAGTATTTCTATCCAACTCAAGGAGTCTTTAGTATCAATAAAAGTTCCATCATGCGAGAGATGACTCATGAACTACTTGTAGATAAGAGGAGCATAACAATAGAGAAGTCCACCTTTCTTCTTATAGTTCTTTCAGTGCACTGAGTGGTATACATCACCAAGGAGTGTTGGCATGAGATTATTCATCATAAAAATCCGAATGGCGTTCATATCTATGAAATCCGGAAAATTAGGGAAGAGAACATTTCCATAAATACACAAAGAGAGTACGGCATTGAAAGTAGTCCAGCTACAGGCCTCAACATATATCATAGCTTCACTCACCAAAGAACTAAGAAGAAAACCCGATAAACCTCCTTTGGATTGTAGATTACTCTTCACCATATATGTGATCAAATAGAAAGCATCGACAATAGCTTCCAGATCTGGAATCATCATCAATCAAGGAGGCCTCAACTGATTTCCCATGAATGGTCTCCAGAGTCATAAGTTCCTATCAGGCCACCCTAGTTACTTTATAAATATGCATTTCAGAGTATCCTCAAAAAAACCTCGTCTGAATGTGAACTCAAGCCAACAATACGTGTCAAACGCCATGCAAGTCAATAAGAGCCCACTCTAATCGTATGTGTGTACTTCAACCTGGGTACTAGGCTCATCTCTCGTGGAACAAACTCACCCAACAACACAACATTAGCAGAACAATATGATAACAATAATCAAATGCAAATAAAATGTGAGTAATATACAAAAAAAGATGTACAACAAATAAAATAAATAAATGCACAAAAAAATAAACACGCAATGAAACAGAAACACACAAATGCTAGGATTGACTCTCATAGGGAACCAGAGTTCCCCAAAGAGTTGCCAGCTGCCGCAACTACGAAAAACACCTGGAAGAAGAAACAGAAGAGTCTCCACTGAATGTTATTTATCCCAACGGGGTAAAGGAAACGATCGAAGAAAACCTCATAAAGGGAGAAAACATGGTCATCGCAACCAAATCTTAGGTTTGGGAGTCGATTACGCAAGAGAAAGGTATTAGCACCCCATCGCGTCTGTTGTATTCAATGGGATCCATACTTGTTGTCTAATCAAAGGGTGTGTTATATAAATCCTACTGCTAACAGAAACGAGAACAAAAAGAGAAAAATGAGAGTCGATAGGACTTCATTATCCTATGTCTACGTATTCCCTTTTGCAATGGGAAAGTTAGAGTCAACGTAGTTCGGAAAACTACGGGTGAAAGGGAAGGTTGCTCGCCAAGACTTCATCGTCTTGTGCCTACGTATCCACATTCAGACGAGAATGAGGAATTCAGAGCAGTCGTAGTTCGATGTACGAGTTGATATATGTTTTTTATAAGCAACATTAAGTTCACGTTCCAACGGTTAGGGTCGATGCCTGTTTGCAATAGAACAAAAATATAATGTACTCTTTCTGAAAATGATTTAACAAACAATCCTGAAGAATGAAAATGATTTGAATTTGTTTGTGAGTTTTAGATATAAGTGAATTGAATTTATTTGAAATACGCATCGCACTAAAGTAAATGACATAGGATTGAATACTTTGCGCTAACGATCCAAACGTCTCGCGCACAAAATACTGTAAGATGAGGTTAGAAATGCATCCACTCATCTTTTTCCACGTGCTTAAGGCTCGCTGCGTACAATTCAAATCATGTTTATTAAGTGTTTTGATTTTGTTTTAAGAGAGAAGAGAAAGAGATGCACAGAAGGTCTAAAGGGGAAACTTGGTCCTAACGTTGTCATGCAAAATGTCCTTAAGGTCGGGATGCAAGGGGAAATTCTATCCTAATGTTAGCATACAAAAATGGACCTAAGGTTGAGGTTAAAAGGGACTAACCTAATTTTATCATGCATGGATTAACTCCAAACATCTATCCTACTCCAAGCTTAATAAAAATTTAAGTTGGACTATAAGGCCTTAAGGGAGCATGCAAGAACAAAACAAAACAAGGAAACAAATAAAAAACAACAATTACAACAATGCTTCAGCTTTAGAACAACAATGAAAGCCCAGCAAATAAGTACAACAACATTTAGCAGCTCATGTTTCGACATATAACAAGTGTAAAAAGCAGCATACATAATGGATGCATAATTAACAGCATGTTAAAATCCAGAACAACATGTGTGAAATGTCATGCAGCATGTAGCATCAACATTACAACGACAACATATGACATGGTATGGATCAATCATGAACATCCATTAACAATCAAGCACAAAACAAGTTTGATGCATAATTAAATATTTGACGAGAACATCATGCATACCCAACACCAATTAATCACGAACAATCATACATTCACAGAATAAAAAACGAACATCAACGTGTAACATATATCCAGCAAGATAATCCATCGAGAACCAACAATCAAAATTATACAAAGGAATATGCATCATGATCATCACTCCAAGAATGCAGCACAACAATCATAGATATGCATCACAGAAAACCAAAAGCTACGTGTCGAAGAAACACGAGCATGCTATCAAGGATGACGAAACAAGTCAAAAATAGTCCGGGAATATACATCATATCAATTAACGAGGTTTAAGGATGAAAAGGAACCAAAAAAATCGCTTGAAAATGCAAGAAAATGACATCCTATCTCAGTGGTAATCAATTACCTATATATGGGTAATTAATTACCCACTTGAAAAATTGAAAAACACGTGCAAAATGGGCAGGTTAATCGATTACCCAGATTGTGGTAATCGATTACCACTGAGACATTGGCAAAATTTCAACTTCCAAAAAGCACTTTTAGTAGCAAACGACTTATCTAATCATCTAAATGAACAAGCAATCAATTATGCACGAAAATCATGTCAAATCACAACAATCAAACATCAATTGGATCCAACAAACACCAAAGTCAATAATCCAAACAAGCAATGGATCAAATATCACCAAAAAGCCAAGGATCTAAATTGTGAAATGCAAGATTAAGCAAAATCAAAGCTAGATCTAGAATTTACCAACCTACAAAGCTGAGATTTGCTTTGGTGGGTGTTGTTAAGCTGCAATTGACATATCCAAGCAAGAAATCCAAGGATCTATGAAGCTCTATATAGAAAACTTGAAGATCCAAATAATAATCTACAAATTAGCAAAAGCTCTTCCAAAAGTGATTCCCACAATTTAATTCAAGATCTAAATGAGTTGTAAAACCAGAATTGAACCAAGGATGATGATGTAATGGAGGTTTAGCTAAGGAATTCACAAATTGCAATGTACAATTTGTGAAGCTTTTAGATATGGAGCTTTTGTGAGGGTTTTGGAATGAGAAAAAAGTTGAGAGAATTGAAGTGAGATGTATAGAAAATTCGGAAAATGAGTAAAAATTATGAGAGGTTTGGAGTGAATTTGTTTAAATAATCCATAGGTTAGGAATAAAAATGTGGTTTAGTGTGTGGGTTAGTGTGAGGAGTGGAAATTAGGAATGGGATTAAGAATTGAAATGTTTGAATTTTTGGAGGGAATGAAATTAATTTGTGAAAATGAAGCAAGTTTTGAACAAATTCTAGATCCTTCTACTAATGCACATGAAAATCACATGACCAAAATGCAATCCAAATGCTGCAGTGCTGGAAACTGAACAATCTGGGAAAATTTATCCTATGGTAATCAATTATATAGATTATGGTAATCGATTACGACATTCAAAATTTCAAAAAATGGCTCCACAAGGAGGGAAACTTGGAGAATCACATGTTGCCACCTGTTCTAAGCATAGTTTAGCCTCAGAAACTTGTCTTTTGATATTGCGCCTGTATAATGCCTGAAATAAACTGCGAACTGTCTTCTGCGCTCAAAATGACCTGCTGAAAAAATATAATCCGGTACCCGATCTCTGAACAAAATAAATGTTGAAGCCTTTGATGCTTGCTGCTTAAATAATTACAATGAAAGAAAACCCTAAGTCATAGAAACAACTTGATCCCATGTTCCAAGAACCAATGCCATGATATGCACAATGATAATGCAAAATGAATGAAACATAAGCCAATTACGGTGAAAGGGAAAATTTTGGGGTGTTACAGTAACAAAAGTTATTAGGGAACTTCTCAAGACCTCTCATAAAGGCACATCTAGTCAGCGGGATTCTGATGTCTCTACTCAAGAGATTTGTCTTGAATGTGACTGTTGTTATAGAAGAAGATCAAGTCAGCATCAACATAAATGGATCTTTTGGGTCATATTATTTGTCTTGAAAATGACATATTTGAATAGAAGGACAAAAGCATGGTTTTTGTCTCCAACTTTGTAGAGCTTCTAACCTTATGCCTGATAAAAGGTTATACAATGCTATTATATTTCTTGGGAGGAAAGTCAACCAAGATCTGAGGGAAGTGGATAGAAGGTCAAGATCAAATGTGATGAACATCAGTCCTGACATCTGTAAGAACTAGGATTTTCTAAGTAGAGGCATTCAACGTCATGTATTTGAAAGTTCTTATGATGTAACGTCAGACTTCTTTAGATGTTATATTATTTCCTCTCATAATTATTATGAGGCCAGTGTGCCATGCGCTTTTTAGGTGTATCAGGAGACCAAGCTATTGGATTAACTTGTCTCGCAAATCAAAAACATCACCACTGATCTTTAATTTATCCAAGGGAAGAGGTAAAGAAAGAATAACCCATAATCATGCAATGTAAAATAATGCAATGAGATATGAAGTTCGGGGGTTGGTTATACAAAGGGAAGGTACTAGAACCCTAAGTATCTATAGTATCCTATAGGAACCTCTTAAAATATTTGTATTATTTGCTTAAGTTATTTTCTATTGATTGGGAGAATTAATTGTTTTGAGTGAGTGATAGGAGTGGGAAATGTTTTGTTGTTTTTGTAATGTATATGAAAAGTGGGATGAAAATAAAAAGGTGTGCTCAATAGGATTTTGCAATCCTATGCCTACATATCCTTAGAAGAAGCCAGAGCATTTGTAGTTCGGGGAACTACTGGTAAAAACAATGTTTTTTGGTTTTTTAGGAGAAAAGACAAGTTGTCATATTAAGAGAGACTGCTCAACTATACCACCACAAACATAGAAAGACAAAGGATATTTGCATAATAAGAGAAAGACTACAACTTGGATATGAAATCAACAAGTATGCCACTTACATCACTTAAATGAAAGAGTATTTCTGCACCATAATAAGAGAGGGACATCAACTTGGATATAGAATCGACAAGTAGGTCACTTACGTCACTTAAATGAGATAGTATTTTTGAATGTTTGATTTATATTGTGGGATAGAAGAAATATTTCTTCTATAGAGATAACGCATGTCTAATCTCTTGGGAAAGATATTTTGAGTTTGAAGCCAAAGATGGCTAGTGTTTGATTGAAGTTGAATTTTTGAGGGGATCCTAATATTTGAACTAAGTTTAAATAAAGGGGGAGGTTATGATGAACCTAAAAACTAATGTCAAGAGAAACTTGACAGGTAAAGCTTATCAAGTATGAACATGTAAAAATCAAATATGAAATGAATACAAGGTTAATTAAACATGGTATCAAGACATGTGTATACAAAGCATAAGACAAGTAGACATGCTTGACATTGTGGAAGTTTATGAAGGAAATACTTGAACATGTGAGCAAAGATTTGATCAATTTGACACATCACAAACAAGTTTAAACAAGTATATGAATCAAGGATTAGATGAACATGGTAAAGCAAAACTAAAACCCTAAAGAGAGTTTATGAAAGAAATACCCGATCATATCAATAATTTCACATATTAACATAGGTAAATACATGGCCAAGATGTTTAACATGGTTGATTCAAAGGTTAAAAGAACCAAACTCAAGTGGAAGTCTTAGGTATGCCTTAAGTTGTTTCAAAAGTTTTAGACAAGACTAAACCCTAAGATATCTCTTTAAATAAAACTATTTGATCAAAGTTTTTTTCAAAGGAGAAAGGACAACTAAGCATGGTACAAGTCATTATCAAGACTTAATCGAAGCACACTATAGTCATATAAACATTTATGTTCAATTATATTAGAGAAGTAATCAAAAGAAAACTATTTTAAAAAGGTTTTAAAACATAAAATATACATGTTTTCAACCACACAAAAATATATGAAATAAATATATTTTTGTATTTTTTTTAAGTATCCTTAAAATAGAGGAAATAAATGACAGGTGTTCAAAAAATCATTCAAAAATAATTTATTTTGCATAAGAAATATTTGAAAGAAAATGAGAAGAAAAACATGAAGAAACTAGTGTTAAAAAAATAAGGATGCATCCCACAAGGTTTGAACTCGTTACTTGATGGTGATGAGCTCAAAATTTAACCATTGGACCATGTGCCTTGGTTTAATAATTAACGCGCGTGGTAAATAATATAGTAAGCCTTCAGTTGAAATATGTTTTAAAAATAAAAGCAAAAGGTCTGGTCCGAGAGGGATTTGAACCCCAGACCTAGAGCTCACACACAATGCACAAATACTAGTGTTTCCACTAGGGCGCGATGCCAATTTGTTACATATGACGGAATCAACAAATAATATATTAAAACTGATTTAAAAATATGAAAATGGCGTCATCATCATCTTCATCTTCTTCCTCTATTTTGATTTTTCTGGAAAACCTATCTCCTCCAATACTCAATATCTTTGCACGATGTTAACATGAAAAACGTTGGGATTTTGATGAGGACCATGATGGTACCATTTGATTTTATTAATTTTTAACACATAAAAATTAATCAATACAAAACCAGGATGAACCCTAATATGGAAATTCAAAGTGAAATCACCTACAATGGATATCCAAAGCAATTGACATAGGGTAATTATTCCTCATAGCATGGAAATCATGTTGGTAACTCAAATTAGCAAGAATGATGCTTATAGAGTTAGGGAAAGAACAACTTACCTCCAAAAGTGAAAATCGAATTCTTCTTTAAAGTTGTTACAGAAGCAATTTGATGATCCAGATAGCTTCCTTGACTTCCAAGGAATGTGTTGGAATGGTTGAACTAGATTGAAACCTTCTGAAACATCCTACATGAATCCAACTGCAGCTTGAGCAAGTGAGGTGTGATCTTGTAGATTGAAGTGTTACATATGTGTTTTGATGATTTGAATCACTTCTATTAAGTGTTTAGATTCTTAGATTCAATGGAAAATGCTTGGAATGAAAAATTTGATTGCTCTTGCAAGTTATGTAACAATAGTGATATGAAGATGCACTTTATGGTTAGAGGTGATTTGGAGAGGTTTATAGTGTTTCAGAAGTTTATATGTTGTATGTGATCTATTTGAAGAGTTAGAATGGACATTTGTGGATTGGTTTGTGAATGACAAGTTTTCACTGTTTTGGAGTTTTTTTTTGCAAGAATGCACAACTTTGGTATGAAGAGGTTTGAGAGGTTGTCCTTCTATTGTGTGTTTATTGAAATGATTAGAAATAACCTATATTTATAGGAAAACAAATTGGTTTTTCTTGAGGAAAAGTTTGGATTAGGGAGCATACTATTAACCAATGTATTTTGTCATGTTTCCAAAATTGAATACAAAGTTTAGTAGCTTAGTTTCTAAGCAAGATCAAATCTTGACCATGTGAACTATCATCATTCAAATTGTGAACTTGGTCTTGATGTTCAGAACCTATGCTTGACTTGGTGACCAAGTCTCTTGACTTTGTGGCATTGCACTTAATGTACCAAAACAAAACTTAAGTTTACGCCTTGGGAAGAGATTTTCTACTATGCCAAGGGATAGAACTTCATAAAATTTGGTACCATTTTTTAAATATTATATACTATAGGATTCATGTTGACCTTGTGCAGAGATAAAGCTTGGAAAGTGATCAAAAGTGTGTCTGAACTTGTATGATGTCTTGAATACAACCCAAATTAATGTTTGTTGCAAAAATTATAACTTCTAGCTCAAGTAAGATAAATATTTTTTCTTGGACTTTTTGGAAAGCTTGAAACATCCTATAAAACTTTCATTTTGACAACATTTCTTGATTTAATTGGGATCGTGATGAAAAATGCTTGTAAAGGTAGCTTCATGACATAGGCAGATTTGGTTGAAATATTTCTAAGTGTTTTTGTTCCAAAAGTAATGAAACCTCCACTTCGTGGCCTCATATCTCTTCATCCATGCAAATTTTGGGAATCATCCCCTAGGAAAAAGTTGTAGTATATAGAAAGACCTTTAATTTGGTCTTTGGAGCAAAGAAAATGGTTGCTTGAGGAGGAAGTTATGCCTTGGAAAGTCGGGAAAAAATCATGAAATTTCTTAACTTCGTAAAATTTTCCAAAACCCTAATTTTGCAATTTTGATACTTCCTTTGATTTTATTGATTTATCATGATGAAATGAATTCATAAATCTTATTTTCATGATATTAGGCTTTGACTTAGAAGTGTCAAAAATTAGGCTTTAACTTGACCAATTATTTCATTTTGTACCAGATGAATCCCACTTTGTAATTACCAATGAATCAAGCTTCATGGGCAATTAGGATCTTGTGAATGGTATTAAAATATTTACTTGAGGTCCTTGAATAAGGTTTTGAGGTATTGGATCATTCTCAGATGAAAAAGTCAACCCAGAGACTGAATTAGGTCGAAACCCTAATTTGGATACACCAGATGACTTGTGACTTATTGATCTTGATTCAATGCCACATTTCACTTGATCATTGATTAGAGGATACCCTTGATCAATTTTTAATGAATTGGGGCTTGAGAGATTGAGGATCACACCAATCCCTGACTAATAATCAACTTGATTAGCTTGAGGCACAACCTAATTTCTTAAGCAAGCACACAATTCTTGTATTTGGTAGGGGTTAGTGATGCATAAAGACACACACACACACACACACATGTAATGCTAAATATCATGTAAATGATGTAAATTGTGTGGAATCTTAGGGGTAAAAATTAGGATATGACACAATGCAAGGTGAAGTCCTAGTGGATAGAGGAACAAAGGGGAGAGAAAGAGCAGACTGAGGTGGAAAAGATTAATGGTGGTGATTTGCTCAGTCAGCACTCTAGTATTTTGGTCTGCCCCAATCGTATTTGGTAGAGGGAATATCTTCTTTGTTTGCACAAGGTTTGCTGGTGGGTATGTGATGTTATACAGAATTTCTTGACATTGTGTTTCTGTGTAGAAGATCTTTTGGTTCTTGTTGTGTGTGGGAGTTATTTCTCTTTGTGAAGTTTTTGTTGTGAGTGTGATTTGCCTTTGCATTTTGTTTCTTTACTGTTATGCTTAAATTGTGGTTCTTAAGTAATTCATGCAAAAGGATGTTCCTGGGTTGCTATGATGATAGCAGAACCTATGGTTGTTAACTCTAGAACCAAAGTTAATGGTTTAATGATGTCTAAACAGATACTAGAACATCATCTCAGCTATATAACACTCCAGAAATTAACAAAGAACTCTCAAGCCTATAATGTTTTCTCTAGAGTTAGAAAATTTATACAAGGGAGTTGAGTATTTGTAGTTTACCAACAGATTTAGAACTGAAATATCTAGTTCTGGTGAAGTTTAGAGTAAAGTGTTGGCCAAGCCTGGTGATGATAGTGGCTTTAACAGTACTGTGAAAGGAAGGAGACCTCTAGGTGGAAACCATGGATCTCTACATGTCTATGTTTTCATAAGTAAGGAGCTTAAGGAAATGTGCTCCTACTGATGTGGTTTATGCATGATGTCACACCAAATATGCATGACATCTTGCCTACTTGAAGTGCTTTGGAGAACTCTAATTTCTCTTAAATGTTTTTTAGGCTTGTTTTCTTCTGTTGTGCATGTGCCTCTTATATATGAACTGGGACAATTCATGATTTCTTGGGTGTGTCCTTGAGAAACAATGATGTTTGTTGTATGGGAGAATTTATTTTTCTCTGTGGTAGGTTGTGGCCTTCAGAGGAAAGTTTTCTAGTTTCCCTACGATGTCAGACTAAATGTCTTGACATTATGTTTAGTTGTTCAGCTACACTCTACGAAATTCTAAATCTATGTGATTCAGAGGGATTTTGTTTTTGTTATCACTGAGTGGTGTTCTTGTTTGGATCCTGAGTTTATTCTATTGTGTGTGCTTCTGTATGGTTCTAAGGATTTTTCTTCTTGAGAAACAATCTTGTCTCTTGGATCAACAATAATATAATTGCATTGTCTGGTCTATCTCTAAGACTAAGGATAATGTTGAGGAAGTTGTTGCTCCAAACTGAGTTAGATGTTAAAAGAATACACTGTCAAATAGGATGTCATGATATTGTACTGTGACAAGCTGGTCACAATCAATATTTTTAAGGATTTTCACTCTGCACAGTTGGACAAGTTCATTGGGACTGGTCATCACTTTGTCAGGGGTGTTTCAGGAATTTGTAGTGCTAGAGAATTATAGCCTTTACATAATGGGAGGCTTGTAATCAATGTTTTTCTTCTATCTAGTAGTGCATGCATATTAAGGAAAAACATTTTTCAATGACATGGGGAATGTCGTTTCAAATGTTGCAGTCAAATCTTGGAAAGCGAGAAAGAGGAACAAGAGAATGTCTATCTTATGTGAGCGGTGCTCTGATAACAAGGATAATCACACTTCTTTAAAAATTATTTCCTTGGTTGATCAGGCGATACAAGCAAGGTCATTTTTTTTATATTAAAAGCCAAGACCTTACTGTTTCTTCCTCCTATCGAGTTGTGTTTCATCATGAGCCAGTCCTCCAAAACTATTGATGCTAAGAGGGTTCATTTACTGGAAGCCAGGAAGGATGAGAGTACTGATCCAGTTAAGGTTGAGTCCAAAGTTGGGACGTTTATTGGATCATCTAGGGGAGCATCTAGGATAGGGAAAAAGTATGTGACTAAGATGAAGTCCTTCAAGAAAAGTCATGCTCAATTACATTACTCTGACGCAGATGCTGATGAAGATTTGGTCAATTTCATTGACTCAGGTGGTTGGAATAGATAGTTGGTTTCAAAAAAAAAATTTCTATTTTTGTTGGTTGGGTTTGTAATAATTTCCTAACAATATTTGCTTCCATCTGTTGCTTTGTGTTTCCATTTGTTTCCATTGTTAGTGTGTGTTTCCATTTTTGTTTACATTTACTCTAATTTTTGTCAATTTTTGGCTAAAATGGGGGAGTAAAGTGTTGAGGTTGATTCTGTTTGTCCTGATGTATGTCACTTGTCTTGACATGTAGACTAACATTGTGATAGGATTGTGCTACTACTAAGGGAAAAGTAGTCTATTGGTATTGCTTGTTGTATGCAACTATTTAAGGGAAGCATGATAGTCTATTTTGCTAATGTTGCTGCTATTGATGTGATGTTTGTGTGCAATGATGTGCAATCACATATTCTGACATGTTGTGTTTATGCAGAACCTTGATTTCTATATGGTAATCTATTACTCTGATACTCAGAGTAATATGTGTGACTTCTTTTTTATGTGTGGCTTCTGATGTATGTGTTTCTCATGTGTGAACTTGGATAGTTCATGTTTGTCTGTCTTGTGATTTGGGTTTTCCCCTTGAGAGGGATGTGTGAACTAAGACAGTTGAGGTTTGGATCTTTAGTGATTTAGGTTTTCCCCTTGAGGGGGAGAATTGGTTATGTTTGATAAGGGGAGTAATGGACCTGTCTGAGGTTGCTGTGTTGAAGTTGTGTTGATGTGATGTCAGACCACGCGTTTTGACATCTGATCTCTAAATATTTTTGGATTTTGAAGGAGTTGTAAATCTCTAATGATTTGTAGCTGCATTTTATCTCTGATATATATTTTGTTTATCATGTAGCTTGCTTGTTGTTTGTGTTTGTGGTTTTATTCCTCTCTCCAGGTTCGCTAAGCAAATGATGTTTTAGTAAAAAATTTCCAAAAGGGGAGATTGTTAGTTCCATGGTTTTAGGATTGACAACAATTTTGCTAAAACATGGTTCACATAAAGATGTTGGGAGAAATGTCCTAACTTGTTGGTCTCTCAACATTAAAGAAAAATATTCTGATATACTGTACTGCAACATAAGTATAGGCTGTAGTCTTGTTCTTGACAGATTTGATTTTATTCTGTGAGATTTCTTTTGGATATATCTCACTTATTTTCACAGGTCAAGAATATTTAATATGGAACATTTAATTTGATCTCCAATTGTTCATAAGTTTCTAAAATTGGATGTTGAGACAATTTAGGAAACTTGATGATTTGTTCAAAGATTTAAAGAGATTTTTCTGCAAAATTGATGCAGCCTTCAGCATGTGGATCAAGCAATATCTGGGTGAAGATTTTGAAGCCTATGGACTGTTGAGGAGTATTTAAAGAGAAACCTAAACCTAATGTATTTACGGCTTTCACTTTTGTAAAAAATAAGGGGAGGTTTTAGAGTCTTAGGTTTTAAGAGTCTCTTTAGTGTGACTTTGTAAGTCACCCATGTATCTTTTGATACATTGAGATAGACTGATTGTATGTTCTTAATTATTCATTCTAAAGCTTTTAAGAAAGAGTGTATTGTTCTTAGTAGAAGCTTTTAAGAAAAACTAAGTATTGTCTTGGAAGTGTGTCACTTCTATTTTGCGTTATTGTTGAATTGTCACTGATTTATGACTATTAGAAAAAGAAAGGGGGGTCTCATATCTAGAGGGTTTCTAGGTAGAAGTTGCACAAGGTAGTGATTAAGTGAGACATTGTAAATGAGGGATTTAGCTTTGAATTAATGTTATCATAGTGTTGGCTCTTAATTTCGACGCCTGAATGGAATTAAAAGTAGGAAATAAACTTCCTGAAGAAATTTAATTATTTCAACTGGAGCCATATTTTGAAATAGGAGTTGAAGGCGTCCTTTCGCGGGGAGAATCTATGTTATAGACTTAGAGACATTTCTTAGCAGTTGGAAGATTTGATTCGACAGAGGTGTCACTAAGGGTATTTCGACAAGTTCATTTGAATTCAAATAAAAGAGGGAAAGTCCGTTTTCATCTATTCCTTAAAGGAGACACGTGGAGCGCTTCTAGGATTTGAAGGAAAGCATAGTGACACTTGTCTCGATTTTGTTTGCTAGCTGTTAATGGCAGTTATTTTTTATTATTATAAATAGTAGGTCTTAGTGTTAGGATTTGTGTGTGTTCAATTGTGTACAAATTCTTCAGTATACTCCAAGTATCCATGTATTGAGAGAAACAAGTTTGTAAGAATGTACGTTGATATAACACCAGTTTTCCATTTTAATGCAATTTAATGAATCTCTTTCTTTGACAATTCATTCTTTCTTTATGCAAGTTCTTGTCTTTATCATTTACCAGTACTTCGATTTTACTTATTGTCACCTAAATCATTTACATTTGAGATAAGTTGCTTTATCATGAACTCTATCGAAGTGTTCATAGTTTTTATAAATTGTACTTGAGATCAATTAGTACATGTCCTAGGATTTGCATGGTCGATCCTGCAAGTAAAACAAATCTTTTTTCAATTTATAATACCAGCGGTTGTTCACCAATTTTCACGGCAAACAAATTGGCACGCCCAGTGGGACAATGCTAAGTGATCATAAAAATTGCTTCAAAATTCATTTTGGAAAAAATTTATTTGTTCTGTGGTCAACTTTTTTCTTCGAAAAAACTTCGTTGCATGTTATTAAGAAGTGGTAAGGTAGCCACCGCTAACGAAGATAGAACAAGAAGGAGATATAGGAGAAGAATGGAGAAAAATTCAAACCAGCCAAATATTCCTCAGGATATGCCGAATAACAATATAGAACAACCCACAGGATCTTCGACAGGAGGACCAACGGTCTTAGCGCCTGTCTCTGGAGCAATACCATCTATGGGAAGTTCAATACCCACACATTCGATTTCTCATACGCAACCTATTTTGACTTATATTGGGTCAAGGGGTCCTCCACAGACCCCAACCGTCGATAGGGGCTTCAACATTCAGAGGCATCCCTCCCCTTGGGTTTTTAATACCTTTTCCTCGAGACCCACCATATGGAATGCCAACTTCGATGATGGCAAACTTACAAAACGCCCCTCCATTATATACAGAACTTGTAATGACTTCGCGATTACAGGGATCTGACTCTGGGGTAAATATGGGTCAAAATAGTCAAAATTTAGGAGTAGGGTATTCAGCCCAGATGTCGAAAGTAACCATCAAATGGTTCAAATGATGTCTCAAACTATGGGGGAAATTTTTCATCCCCTTATTCAAAATACTACCCAAACTAATCAACAATTAGCAGCGCAAATGACGCTCCTTGTAGAATTCGTTGGTGTACCAAATCCCCGTTGACAACCACCGGGGGAGTATATGATAGATAACCAAGGGTTAGTCTTCGACGAAGACAACACCATTAACCAAATCCAACAAAATCCGGCCCAGGAAAATTAAAACAACCAGGGAATGATTGAACGACTAGAGTCAAACCCCCTAGGAATCAAGCACAAGTTCCTAAAGAAGAAGAACCCAAGGTAGTTTTGGTAAATAGGAACCAGGATGCTGAAAACGTTGTACAATAAGTTTGGCGTAACAACCTAGCAGCAGACAATAATTTGGTTGCCATGGTCGAAAGAATCATGACATATAACAGAGTAACTTTTTCCCTTCGACGACCAAGTTATACATCACCGTTATCAGAGTACATCCTCCAGTCAGATTTACCACCAAGAACAAAGGTTCCTAAGTTCACTAAGTTTTCTGGGGATACTACTGAGTCTACTGTCGAACATGTGCCTAGGTATTTGATAGAAGTAGGAGACATTTCGAATGATGAGAATCTTAGGGTCAAGTATTTTCCAAGTTCTCTTACAAAAAACGCTTTCATTTGGATCACAACCCTACCTCCAAATTCGTTTCATAATTGGGCCTAGTTAGAACGTTTATTCCATGAACAATTCTACATGGGACAAACGAAGATTAGTTTGAAGGAATTGGCTAGTATAAAATAAAAGTTTACTGAGCCAATTGATGACTATTTGAATAGGTTTTGACTTCTCAAATCAAGGTGTTTCACACAAATACCAGAACATGAGTTAGTCGAAATGGCTGCTGGTGGTCTAGATTATTCCATCAGGAAGAAATTAGATACTCAATACCTGAGGAATATGGCCCAGTTGGTCGATAGGGTTCGACAGTTAGAACTTTTGAGAGAAGAAAAGGTTAGGGTAAATAAGAATAAAAGAATAGCCTATGTCGAATTCAATGAAGACGATGAAGGGCCTTGTAATGAGCCTATGAGTTTCAATGAGAATGAAGTAGACCACGCTGAATTGAAAAAGGGTTCACCCTATTCTTGCAAGGTTTTAGCACATTTGAATGGGAAGAACCCTACTGAATTAGATAAGAATGATAGGTTTTCCAGGAAAACTTATACATTCAATGTCACAAAGTGTGATGAAATCTTCGATTTTTTAGTTAAAGATGGGCAAATGGTAGTACCTTCTATTGCTAAAATTCCCCCTTTAGATCAAAGAAAGAAAAAAGGATTTTGCAAATACCATAATTTTTTGGGCCATAAACCTCTAAATGATTTTTTATAGGGATCTTGCTCAAAATGCTATCCTAGAGGGAAGGCTGAATTCGGGGAGAAGCCCAAAAACCAGATGAAGGTTGAGGATGATCCTCTACAAATTGTTGATGCTCACTATACTGAGCTAAAAGAGGTTAACATGGTCGAAGTCTCTGAAGCTTTCGACAATGGAGTCAACATGGTTAAAGTCACTAAGGACTCCATTAATAAAGTTGTTTTGGTCCAGGTTACTGAAGAGCTTGACCAGAAATTTATGACAAATTTTGTTCGAGAAGCCACTGAAGGCTTCATCCAAGAAACTACTGACAATTTTGACAATAAAGTTACTGATGGCTTCACCAAAGGAGTTGCTGAGAACTCCAACCTTATGATGATAACGAAGGAAACCGCTGATGGTTTCGTTCAAATGGACAAGGCTGCTGATGGCCTTCAAATGCAATTTTGCAAGTTGGATATTGTTGATGATGTCAACATGGACATCAACATGGTGGAAGTCTCACAAAGAACCCCCATGGAAGTCGATGGGGAGTGTCGACAAGAAGAATACAACAAAGTAGCTTACCCAAAAAAAGAGGAAAGCCTCATAGACTTTCTTCACAAGTGCCAGAACAAAAAATCTGAAGTTATGCTATGCCCAAGGTGCAGTGCTGTATTTGATAAAAAGGTGTCGCAGTGAAACTTGGATACCAAACTATTGATTAGTTTGAATCTTTAATTCATTTTGCAACCGAACTTTGATTTGTCCTAGGGAAGGGATAAAGATCGAAATCCCCACAATGCAATGCACATGCAAGCTAGAGAGTTTTAGGTTCAGGGGTCGGTTAAACTTAGGGAAGGTGCTAGCATCCTAAGTTTCTGTAGTACTCTACAGAAACCTCTTGTTTTATGTTGTTTATTTGCTAAGGTTTATCTGTTTAAGGGTTGAAAGACCTAGGGGTTTATTTCTAAGTATACTCGATAAGATATCGCATCTTATGCCTACATATCCTTACGGGAGTGGAATCAGAGTATTTGTAGTTCCTCTAAAGGGTTTGAGGAGTTCTTTGACTGTGGTCAAAGTTCCTACGGGATTAGGGTAGTTGATTGATTGATTTTAGGAGAAAAGATGAGTTGTCATTTTAAGGGAGATTTAACCGCCACAAATTGTAGGAAAATAGTCTTTGCATCGTCTTAAGAGAAGGGCTCAAGTACTCAGATATTGATCGACGAGTACGCCTCTATCTCTCTTAAGGCAAAGTCCCTACATATTGATTGTATTGATGTGTGGTGGAGATTATATCTCGCTTAGGATGATTAACATCTTTCTCTAATGTTTGAATAATCGTTGTTGAGTTGTATGTGTTTGTCTAAGTTGTAAAGATAAAGACAAAGGTCCTCCTTATGGGGTAGGATCTATCTTAAGAGATCGACTTGAATAGGATCAAGGATCGTAAGGGAGTATGATGCAAATGATGTGCACTACACACAAGTGTTGAATCATGTGTAGGTTTTTCCTTTGGACGTTATGCATTGCGATAAAATAAATGTGAAAATGATAAATTGCAGAAAATAAAGGCAAATAAATAAATCCATACATAAACGCATGAAAGCGCTAAAGTGTGTGAAAGTGGTTGTGATTGTGAGTGGAATCGAAGCGAAGACGTAAGCATGCACGGTTGATTTGATTAATTTAGTCGGGATTGATTTTACAAAGAAAATAATATTATTGGTGAGATTGACTTAAGAAAAGTTATATCAGATGAATTGACTTTAGTTAATAAAAGTTGGTGTGGATTAATTTTAAGAAAAAAGTTGAATTTATTAGTGAGGTTGATTTTTTTAAAGAAAAGTTGGGTTTATTAGCTATAGATAAAAGTTTTATTTTTAGATTTAAAATGATAATTAGATTGTTAAATAGAAAAGATTTTTAAATAAATATAAATTGAGGAAAGGGTTCTATTAAGGATGATGGTTTTTAGATATTATCGTAAAAAGGTAAAAGATAATTGGAATTAAAAAGGGTTGTTGTTATTTTATTAAAAAAGTTATTTTGAATATGAATTGGATTTTAAGAAAAAAGGATCAATATATATATATCATTATTTTTTAGAGGGACTTGAATAAAAAGTTTTAGTTATTAACAAAATTAGGTTATTTAGAAAAAGGGTTCCTTTAAAAAAAATTAGTTATTTATTTTAAGTTAATAAAAAGGATTTTGTTTAGAACACGAGAAAAAAAAATTATTAAATGGAATTATTGGGTTGATAGTATAAATAAATGATATTGAATTATTAATAAAGCTGAGAAAAGTTATTTATAAAATAATTAATTAATTAATTAGATTTAAAGACTAATTATTAGTTTAGTTAGATTGATTAATTTAAAAAAGGATTATCATTATATTAAAAACGATTTATTAGTTAAAAAGGATTATTTAGATTAATTAGGTTTAATAAATGGGTTAAGGGGCGTGCGATCAGGTAGGGTGTGTGTGTGGTACTTACAATAGACAGCGTGAGCATAGACCGGTGGATTGGATCCGTTGGAGATCCAATGACCTGTGTGTGAGGGTGCGTGATAGTGTGTGTAGGGTGCAGGTATAAGATTAGCAGATTATATCAAATTAAATAAAAAAGAAAATAAAGAACCCTAAGCCCCCCTCCCCAATTCAACCCCTTTCCTTCGGTCGTATCTTTCCCTTTCTCGATCCGCCATCATCATCGATTCTCCTCTCCGTGTCCTTTCTCTCGGCTTGCGTCTCGTCTTCATCTCATCATTCGTGATTCACCATCCTTATACTCTTTGCTTCGCGATTCCATCATCAACCTGCAACTCGACAGAAATCAAATATGCAACAGTGATTTAAAAAATAAGCTTTTACCTAAGAATAGGAGTTGGCGGCGGCTCGTTGACGATGGCGGGGAAACGGTGATGCAATCCATGATCTAGTTCTCTCCCTCGACCGGCGATGATGAGTCTCGCGGGTAGTCTGAGCTTCACGGCGGTGTGGACTTTCTCCTGATTCAAGCTCTGAGTGTGTATGCATCCTTTTATGATAGCGACTCTCCTTCGATGATTTTTTTTCTCTTGTTGTTGAATGGATTTCCATCATCCTTTTTATAGAGGGATTCGTTGGGCCTCCATTGAAGATGGTTTTTAAAGTTTTCCAAATCTGTTGATCTTTTGTCTGATGCGAATGACAATTTGGGAAGCAACATTAATTTCTTTCCGATTTCATCTGATCTTGTCAAGAGATGGCTCTATTTTGGGGAGTTTAGATCTTTCTCTTTTCGTATTGATTTGTTATATTTGGAACCGTATCTTTGGCGTTGACTTTCGTTGTTAACACTTTTACTCTTCTTCTCGTAGGGACAACTACGTTAAAGTTTAGAAGCTGACTTATCTTAAGCCTGCTGAGGAAGGCTTTGAACTGGCGATGATGTTTAGTCTGAGCTTGACGGAATTACGGTTGCTGTTGATTTTTATGTTGTTTACGTTTCCTCTATTGCTTGCCTCGTTCGGAGCAAGGTAGGAAGTTGGTGGCGGTCTCCGTTGCCCTTCTGGCCGCTCGAACCTTCACTTGGTGATGAGTTGAACTGAGTGCTGGGTCTCCTCTGACTCTTAACTCTCAAATTCTTTCTGCGATGGCTTACTCCATCAGTTATGTTGTCTTGACGGGTCGGAGGCTTATCGAACCGATGTTTATTGTAGGATAATGCTGGCTGGTGTTGCTATTTTGGTCTTGCATTTCTTTTTCTTTCAGGGTGCTTGCTGGATTTAGAGGTTGTCGGTTTTGCAATGCCGGGGAAAAGTTGAGATATGGTGATGATGATTTGCAATCTGAACCATGAGGTCTTGAGATTGCTATTGTTTGAGGTTGCTTGTGGCTCTAACTGTTGTGAACTCGGGACCTGAACAATGTTGCGGTTTTCCGCCTCTGCCGATACATGTCGTGAGAAGTTTTGTGTGAATCTTCTGTTTGTTATGCCGATGATGAATTGAGCTAAGGGCTAAACTTTTCCTGATTCAACTCTTAGGCCTCACATTATTTTGGCAGTGGTTAATAGTTATACTGCTGTTGATGTTTGCACTTGCTGATGATGACTTGATATTGTTTTGCTGTGCTGTTATGGTTTGCAAATGATATTTGCAGTTGTTTCTCTTCTTCTTTCAGGGTGTTGCTAGTAGTTCAACAGCTGCCAGTTATTATGCCGTTGTCGAGAAGGGTTCAAAGTGGTAATGATGACTTACAGGTCTGAGCCATGAGGGAAATAAGAATGCCTCTACTGCCTTGATGTAGTTGTGTTTTGTATTGTATTGAACCATTGAAGCTTAATTGCTTTGCTTGACTGAATTTGATTTTCGATGTACGGTAGGGAGTATGTGACAACTTCGGTTGTTGCCCTCTCGGCCACTCGTTCGCGCCCAATGATGCGCTGAACTGAGGGCTGAAATAAAACTCAAGTCATCCCTTTCGGTTTAGCTCTGTTATGGTTACTCTAACTGTCGATTGCAGTTGTTAATTCTATTTGTGTTGCAGGTTGGGAGGACATGACGAGCTTGCTTAATTTGCGAGGCTTTGGAGAGAGAGAAAAAAAAAGGAAGAAGTGCTAGCTGCTCCGGTGGGTCTGATGTGGTCTAGGAGCAACAGATGTACCTTTGAACAGCAAATGGTTTCTTTCGTGTGATTGACCGGAGACTCCGATGCTGCTGGACACCCTGCTTCTATCAAAATGACACCTTCGATTGAGAGGTGACAATCTTGACCTTCTTTATGTTAGAATGACGCTAAGAGTAAGATGTTCGCAAATCCTGATATCGTAGAATTCAGGAGGTTCCGCTTGAAATTGTTGTGCCGTGATTAAATTGAGGATTGATAGATCTGTTGTCCTTTGAATAGAGCTAAGGTCTGCTTGGTATGAAGACTCTCACCCAACCATGTGTTTTGCAGGTGTTTGGCGCGGATAACTGATGGCTAAGTACAGTCCCCTAAGACAATACTGCTGGAAACAAAGATTTTCTCACAAGCTTGGTCGCGGCGATACCGGAAAGTGCTTTGAAGACTAGGGAGTGAATGTAACTGACTTGTAATATTATACTTTAGGACCCAAAGTTACTTTGAGTTAGATGGTAGGATTCAGTCCACTATTCTAGTGATATGTTACTATTATTTGAAGCTTGTAATAATCATATGTGAAGAAAAAAAAAGGTAAACCACATTTCCAGCAGTAGCGTGGGTGCACCCCGAGCTTCGGATTGGCAACTTGAGTTTTAACTTCTTGTTTGTAAATCAATGATAAATTTGCAATGTAAAGCTGACATTTTTTTATCCATGTAACTAATTGTTTTCAATTGTTGTAATGCTGGGCTTTGGTGTTAAGTTCCGGTGTTGGATGTGGATCACGTAGAAAAAAAGGATCTTTAAAACAACGAAACCTTCATATGAAATAATTCTTGCCAAAGTTATGTCATGCTATTTTGGAAAGCTGAAATGCACTCTATTAACCGTCATTTGTAATTGTGAGGTTCCATGTGGAGTATTCCTACAATTGGATGTAGGTGCCAATTGTCCAGTATATGTTATCTTAAGTTCATGCCATGATACTGCCAAGTGAAGTCTTTTAAAGATGATACGTTCAACATGGTTTATCCTTCCCTTTGATCCTTAATAAGAATAAGATCAGACCCAATGAGACACCCTAGGATCCTTGAATCAGGGGGGGGATACCACAAAATGTTGGACCGCGAGAAACTACAGCTGAAAATACTACATCTGCGCACACTCGTTATTCATAATAAACATACAAAAGTAAAATAATACGGGCAAAGAACTAAACGCGAGTGGGTGGGATCTTATGGTCAAAAATTAGGGTGTGACAAAAGGCGCATGCAACATAGAGGGTGTAAGAAAGGCAAAAGAGTTGCACGAGCAGAGGGCCTCCTATATGCAACGAGGTTTTGACCCACAAAGATCTTTTTCTAGGAAAGACGAAACCAAACAGAGGGTGTCGGGGGTTAAGCCATCCTATTTCAAACCAATGGCGGAGGCTTCTAAGGGAAGTTGGATTAAGCCAGCTGAGGGCAAACAACAGGGACAACAAAAATGGCAAAAATTCAACGTCGACAGGAGCTTATCAATGGCTTACCATAAGGAGTTCTAGGCTTCGAAGAAAATGGCCTATCTCTCAGAAAACTACAAGGGAAAAAAATCCAATGTCTTAATCCTAGTGGAGAAGGGAACAACGTAGGAGGAAGGCTCAAAGAGAGGCTAGAGCTAAGGCTGAATCCAACACCAACCTACCTACTATGAAAGAGAAAGAGGAGGAACAGAAACGTTTCGAAAAGTTAACCGTGGGGAGAAAACTATTTGCTGCCTAGGGAGAGGAGGCTAAGGAGAAGCATGATCGAGAAATTGAAGAAGACGAAATGCTTACGAATAATTTCGAATCTGGTTCAAAAGCCTCTTTTATCATAGTAAATGTGGTATCGGTTTTCCCCAGAGAATTCGACTAGATAATCGAGGTCGAAGATTTGGATATATATATATATATATATATATATATATATATATATATATATATATATATATATATATATATATATATATATATATATATATATATATATATATATATATATATATATATATATATATATATATATATATATATATATATATATATATATATATATATATATAAGTAGATATGGCGGCACACAAGCTAGTGTGCTACTATGTGATGAATAATAGTTATGTCGAAGAGTAGGATGCATTCTTCGAACGACTAGATGAGGTGATGAAAAGTCATCTTAAGCCTCTATTTATTACCGGAAAGGTAGAGAACATTGCGGTCAATAAAATTCTTGTGGACTGTGGCACTACTGTGAATCTAATGTCTCACTTTATGTTGAGAAGAATCGGCAAGTACAACAAAGATACCAAGCCACACAACATGGTGCTCTCGAGTTACGAGGGACAGGTGAGCACCACTCTGGGTGCTATACAAGTTGATTTGACAATGGGGACTGTTACAAGGCCTACTGTTTTTATGGTCGTCGAAACGAAGGCCAACTACAACTTGCATGTGGCAGAAATGTTAATCGATTCTGCCGCAGGCCACAAATACCTTAGTATGCTTGATGGGTATTCGGGATATAATCAAATTTTTATTGCTGAAGAGGATGTCTCGAAGATAGCCTTTCGATGCCCTGGGGCCTTAGGCACTTACGAGTGGGTAGTGATTCCTTTTGGTTTAAAAATTGTTGGGGAAACATATCAAAGGGAAATGAATTTGATCTTCCATGATTATATAGAGACTTTTATGCAAATATACATTGATGATACTGTTGTTAAGTCTACCTCAAGGAAGAATCATATTGACCATCTTCAACAATCTCTCGAAAGGATGAAAAGGCATGGTCTAAAAATGAATCCTCTCAAATGTGCTTTCTATGTGCAGGCGGGAGATTTCTTAGGCTTTGTGGTCCATAAAAAGGGAATCAAATAAACCAGAATAAGACCAAGGCCATAATGGAGGCGAAAGCGCCATCGACAAAGAAGAAATTACAGTCACTGCTGGGCAAGATTAACTTCTTGAGGAGATTTATATCGAATCTCAGTAGAAAGACTCAAGCCTTCTCACCTCTGCTTTGACTCAACAAGGAAGGGATCGAATGGGGGAAACCTCAACAAGAAGCATTTGACAAAATCAAGGATTACTTGAGTCATCCTCCAATTCTGTCACCACCTTGTAGGAATAGGAGCGTGAGATTATATATATCTGCGTCAGATAAAACCTTAAGGAGCATGTTGGCTCAAGAGGATGAGAATGGTGTCGAAAGAGCCATTTACTACCTTAGTAGAGTTTTAAATGATGCAGAAACTAGGTATAACATAGTTGAAAATTTGTGTTTATGCTTGTATTTCTCTTGTACAAAGTTAAAGCATTATAAAAAATCAGTTGATGTTTATCTTTTGTTCCATTTCGATATCATTAAACATATGTTGTCCAAACCAATTTTGCATAGTCGAATTGGTAAATGAGCGTTAGCTTTGACTAAATATTCCTTAACATATATGCCTTTAAATGTTGTTAAAGGACAAGTGGTAGCAGAATTTTTAGTCGACCACACAATAAGTGAAAAAAACATAACCTATCTCGAACTTGAGCCTTGGAAATTATATTTAGATGGCTTTAGTCATAGAGATGGAACCGGTGTAGGAGTGTTGATCATTTCTCCCGACAAAATTCCAACAAGATTCAAGTATAAAGTCGAAGGTATCTGTTCGAATAACGAGGCTGAATATGAGGCTTTAATAGCCGAATTTGAGATATTATTGGAATTGGGGGCAACTCGAGTCGAAATACTGGGAGACTCAGAGTTTGTCATAAAACAAATTACGAAAAAGTAAAAATGCGTTAAAGAAAATCTTATTATGTACTTTGTAATAGTCAATCAATTACTGAAAAGGTTTGAAATGATTAGTATTCGACACATACCTCGATTGGAGAATCAAGCGACTAATGATTTGGCCCAGATTGCTTCAAGGTATAAAATAACGAAAGAAAAATTACAAGATGCAGTCAAAGTCAGAGGAAGAGTTGTGTCAGCCAGATTGTCCCCATCAGATTTGGAAACGACAAAGTTATGGTGCGTTGATAAAGAGAATTTTGAAATCCTCGAAATAGATAGCTTGATGAATGGAGAATGGAGGAAACCAATAGTGGAGTATTTGTAAAATCCGACAATATTCATAGAGCAAAAAATTAGGTATCGTGCTTTAAGTTATGTTCTTTTGGGGAATGCGTTGTTTAAAAAGACTCCTGAGGGAGTTTTACTTAAGTGCCTTAGTGAATCAGAGGCATATTTATCCCTTTCGACTGTCCATAGTGGGGCATGTGGGGCACACCAGGTAGGCTATAAGATGAAATGGTTGTTGTTTCGACAAGGCATGTATTGGCCCACCATATTAAAAGACTGCATCGAATTTGCTAAAGGGTGCCAAGAGTACAAAGTACACGCAGGTATAAACATGTTCCTACGAGTGAATTACATTCTATAGTTAAACAATGACCCTTTAGGGGCTGGGCTTTGGATTTGGTTGGAGAAATTCGACCAGCGTCATCCAAAAATCAAAGGTACATTTTGGTAGGTGTTGATTATTTTACAAAATGGATCGAAGCTATACCTTTTCCAAATGTCGACCAAGAAGATGTAATCGAATTCATCAAAATATATATTATTTTTAGATTTGGAACCCCATAAACCATTATAATAGACCATGGATCAGTTTTTATTGGTCGAAAGATGCAAGACTTCGCCAAGGAAATGGGTTTCAAATTGTTGACTTATATGCCTTATTATGCTCAGGCTAACGGTTAGGTCGAAGCAGTAAACAAAATAGTCATACGTCTAATCAAGAAACATGTGGGGAAGAAGCCTAGAAATTGGCACAAGACTTTGAATCAAGTGCTTTGGGCATGTCGAACCTCTCCCAAAGAATCGACCAACGCAAGTTCGTTTCAATTAACGTTTGGCCATGATGCAATGTTACCAGCGGAAATCTACTTACAATTAACGAGGATCCAAAGGCACCATGAGATTCCATCAAAATCCCATTGGAACATGATGTTAGACGAGTTGGTTGATTTGGATGAAGAAAGGCTTAATGCCTTGGAATTGTTAAGAAGGCAGAAGAAAAGAGTAGAGAGATCGTATAACAAGAAAGTTAAGGTTAAAATGTTTTTGCCAGAAGAATTGGTTTGGAAAGTAATTTTGCCTATGGATCGAAAAGATAGAGCCCTAGGTAAGTGGTCCCCTATATGGGAAGGTCGTTTTCAAGTTATACAAGTCTTTTCTAATGGTGCATATGAGATGGAAGAATTAGATAAAGATAAAAGATTCTTGAAGGTAAATGGGAAATATTTGAAAATATAAGCCTGCACTTCAAAAGATAAAGATAACCAAAGAATAATCATGCGAGAAAAATAAAGCTAATATGGTAAATAAATGTGCCAAAATGGCTTAATTCGTTATAGAAAAATGCCACAAAGGGCCAAAAGTCATGATTTGCAAAAGAAGGAAAATGCTACAAAAATTTTTTAGAAGGGAAGAGAGCCTTTCATCTTTTCGTACTTCTACTTTTGAAGCATCAGGCGGTGTTTGCAAAGAGTCTTGTTGATCGAGAGAGCTTCAATGTCTTTCCCAAGTTGTTGAGCTTTTTCAAGATGGTGAAGGCCATCCTAGATCTCTTTTGCCACCTCGTCTTCGACAGAGCTAAGTAGATTAGTCTTAAGTTGTTTGGCCTGAGAGATTTTATTTTTCTAAATGACAATTTGTCTCTCCCATTCTGCAATGCTCTTGTCACATTTTTCGACCTCCTTTTTATTCTGCTCAGATGGTTTCTCGAGTGTCGAAACTTTTTTAGTAAACACCGAGACAACCTCCTATGCAACTTTTTGATTACCAGTATTTTTGGTAAGGTTGCTCAAGAAGTCTCTAAGGCGGCTGAGATCACAAGTAACTAGATCAATCATCATGCTCAGCTTCATAATGACATCATTCATTTCTAGTGAAACTTCAAAGACATTGATTTGCTTCAGAAGTCTCTTGAGACCAAAACTGACAGAAATGTCTTGTTCTAGGATTTGAATCAAGCCCACTACAAAGATTTTTTCTTTTATTTGCACAAGCAAGTCATTATCAGTTTTTCCAGTCAGAGTGTTCCCTGAGGTGGTCGAAGTGCTGGTGCTTTTGTCGCCAAAGTTGTATTGATAACTAAGCATAGCTTTCAAATACTCTAATGGTTGTTGTACTTTCAACGATTCCAACTCTTCGTGGGAAAGGTTGATCGATTGAGTGCCAGTCGAAATGGTGGTTGGAGGATCCTTGGATTTATTTTCTTGGTTCACTTTGTCTTCCAAAACCTCCACTTCAATTTCTGTTTCAGACGTAGATTGCTCTTCTTCTTCTTCTTCTTCTTATTTTACTTCTTCTTCTTTTTCTTCTTCTTTTTCTTTGTCTTCTTCCTCTTTTTATTTTTCTTCTTCCTCTTTTTCTTATTCCTCTTAAACAAGCTTGTCATCTTCGCTTTGTTGCTCCTCAAGATTACCCTTAGCAGTTTTCTCTATATTGGACATCACAGTGTCCCCTGAAAGATCAAAAATTTCTCTCTCGACCAAGTCCTCTTTTGGAATGGTTACTTCAACATGAGTAAATTCCACCATAGGAAAGATTGGCGACTTCTTGAGAGCACCTGCAGATTGGATTCCTTCCTCAGAGCCTTTTATGGAGAATTTTGCAGAAGCCTCAGAAGGAGTTGTTGGATGGTAGCTAGGGTCACTGCTGGTTGTTGGAATATTTTGTTGCACCATGGGTTGACCTCTGATGTCGGTGGTAACCTGAAAAGAGAAAAGCCAAAGAATTAGAGGGATAAATGGTGAAGAAATTTCAAGGTTGCAAGAAAAGTATTTACCTCGGGATCATCAGTTCCAAGGCTACAGTTGTCACTTTCAGTCTGCGTTGCGTTGCAAGCAGGGGATGCTTTTTTCGAGAGTTTTCCATCCTTTGATTTCGGTTGATTGAAGGCTTCAGTTATCTTTGCTTGCTTCCTCCTCCTTTTCAGGGTCTGTTCTTCAGGAGGAGATTGGTCTTCATTATCCGACTTAATTATGATTTGGCTAGAAGCTCCTCTTGATTTTTGCTTCTTTGGAGTGAGGGGTGACCTTCGAGAGCTTTGAGGAGAAAAGAGTTGAAGTATCAGACAACATGAGATTTTGTAGTAAAGAAGAATTAAGTTACAGATTTACCTTAGCAATTTGATTACTTTCTTCTTTCTTTTCTTTGATTCGTTTCTTCTTTTTAGGTGCAACCTTGATAGCTGAAATTTAAACAAGAACAATACAAGTAAGATGATAAAAAATCAAATAGGGGAAATCTAGTTCGAAAACCTCCCATCCCACACCTTTATATATTTTGGATTCGACGCGAACATCCTCGATACCGATATGAAGAGGACCTTTAAAACTATCTAGAGTATGCTTAGTCGCAACCACCCGTTGAGCTTTCGGTTTCGACTGTTAATGAAGAATTTTTATGGAATCCCCATAGATAAACCAGTGTGGAAATGGAGGGGCAAGGGCCACTCCAAAGTCAACACTTGGTAGTCGAGGAAATTTGAGAGGAAAATTTTTGAAAGCCATTTCGTATCGTTCCCTAGGAGGAATGAACGAAGGGAGTTCTAAATTCTCCATTTTATTTAAAAAAAATTACTTTAGAGTAACAGCTGCCTCGTAGACGGTTCGACTAAGATCATATGATCGATAAACAGTTTCAAAGTAATTTTAGACTGCTTGGGTTTCTTTTATGTGTGTCGAAGTACCTTTCTTGGTCTTCTCCTGTACAAAGAGGAAAGCTTGGTTAATAAGCTGAGTAAAAGAAGAAGCATCAATCTGCATAGTATGTTGACCACCAGTGGTTGAATTCTGGGGTGCAAAAGAAACACGGTTCAAAACCAGTAGGGATGAGTTGAGCCTTATTGGAGTAGCGGGCAAGTTGCGTCGAAGTCATCTCTTCAGTATACTTCACATGATGAAGCAGAAGAGCACCTTTCTTTTCAAAGAGACACTTGGGGGAGCTTGGACCAACCTAAACTGTCGAGCCACCAAATTTGGTTGGTAAGCAACCAAAGCCACTTGAGACTTCGACAAATTCAGTCGAAGCATTAGCAACCTTGGAATCAGGAAAGCTTCTCAGATCTATAAGGATTATGCTTCTTGAGCCTTGGTTAGGGTTGGGAAAGGTCTGGTGAACCACTCAAGATCATATTTCCTTGCAGCAAATGGAGCCATGTTCAATGTGAACTCATGATGTTTGGAAAAATTATGACATAGCTTAAGAACGTTGGCCTGAGGATTTATCCTTCTTCTTTGGGAGTGAGTTGGACCAATCGAGTCCCTTCAACTCTCCTATTCTTGATGTCTTCAGCAGTCTCATCAATTGGATTTTTGTTGGGGAGATTGGCTTTGAATGAGGCATTCAGCCAGAGTTGTAACATCCGGAAGGGACCAGACAGTAAAAGGTTTCTTTTTTCTTCTAAGTCTTTAAGTTGGGCTACTCCTTCACTTAGAGTTTCATAAAGATTCCCTAAGATCATTTCGCTTAGGAAAATATCATGGCCTTTGTAAACTTGAGTGGTCAGGGTTAAGTATCTCCTAGCTACTTGAAGGGCTTTGAGAAAAAGACATAGTGGGATAGCCAAAACTAAAAAATGCTATGTGTTCTCGATCAGAAATATCATCAGTTGTTTTATCGAAGAAGTGTGTTATGAAGTGAGAGTATGTAACTTTGGCAGAGGAAAAACCTATGGAATCATCGGATTCTAGGTCGGGATCATAGGGGTTTCTAGTGGGTTTAAGCCTTTTGATAGCGGCTATGTCAAAGAGTGTAGGGGTCATCATCCCACAAGGGAGATGGAAAGTATAGTGGGTGTTGTCCCAAAAGTACAAGGAAGAAACCAACATAGTCTGACAATAACCAAGACTCGTTTTCGACAGCATAATCAAGTCGTAGATTCTCAGTTTCTTCTAGGTTTGGGATTTGACTTTCTCTATTTTTGCTAGCCAGTTTATATAATCATCATATTCTTTGAAGGAGTGGGTTTCTCTAAAAACCCTAAAACTACTATTCATATACCTCAAATCTATGTTGTTCAATACTACCGCATCAAAAGAAGTTTTCTCAACCCTAGTTTTGTTTGCCTGACTATGGGTTTTGATTTATGGTAAGATGGGAAAAAGTCCCTAGATTTATTATGATCAAAACTAAGAGAAGGCAAAGGACCACATAGGGCATGTATTTTACCAGAAACAGTAAGGGAACTGAGTACCTGAGATTCATATATCTTCCTCTTTTCTTCCTCAAGTAGTTCGGGGAGGAACTGTTGGTTTCTCATCATCATAGGTGCTGACAGTGTGTCAAAGGGAGGAAGTTGGGAAATCTTCTTCTGGTCTTTAGATTTGTGGTTTTTCTTGGAATCTTTAACATTGGTGGTTGAAGATGCCATTATTAAGATTTGAAGAGAATTTGGGTTTTGTTTGGAAGTTTGGAAAGTGTAGAGGGAAGGAGAGAGTTTGAAGATTTTTGGGAGTATAAAAGCTAAAATGTTTAAGTTTGGAACAATTTATAAGCTTGTGGGAGTGTAAAGGACCTCAAATCAGCATTAAAGAGATGATAGTTAGTGGGGCATGTGTCCCATAAGGACCGTTTGTTGAAACGCGGGAAGCTAAGGGTGCACGATTTCATAGGATTTAGGAATCGTGATGATGGCTAGAGATTATGGCATATTTTGATGAGACGTTTTTCAAAAACTGCCATGACGGTCATGACATCATGAGATTTTGGAATAGTAAGAGACATAAAAAACATGCAAAAGTCGTTCGAGGCGTCGAATGATACTATCGAAAAATGTATTTTTCTTCATTGAAGTCGAAAATGACATTTTTGAGAGGCAATTTGTTGGCTCTTAATTTCGACGCCTTAATGGAATTAAAATTAGGAAATAGAGTTCCTGAAGAAATTTAATTATTTTGACTGGAGTCATATTTCGAAATGGGAGTCGAAGGCGTCCTTTCGCCAGGAGAATCTATGTAACAGACTTAGAGATATTTCTTAGCAGTTGGAAGATTCGATTCAACAAAGGTGTCACTAAGGGTATTTCGACATGTTCATTTGAATTCAAATAAAAAAGGGAAAGTCCATTTGAATTCAAATAAAAAAGGGAAAGTCTATTCCTTAAAAGAGACACGTGGAGCGCTCTAGGATTCAAAGGCATGCATAGCGACACTTGTCTCAGTTTCGTTTGCTAGCCATTAATGGCAGTTATTTTTTATTATTATAAATAATAGGTCTTAGTGTTAGGATTTGTGTGTGTTCAATTGTGTACAAATTCTTCAGTATACTCCAAGTATCCGTTTATTGAGAGAAACGAGTTTGTAAGAATGTACGTTGATGTAACACCAGTTTTTCATTTCAATGCAATTTAATGAATCTCTTTCTTTAAGAATTTATTCTTTCTTTATGTAAGTTCTTGTCTTTATCATTTACCAGTACTTCGATTTTACTTATTGTCACCTAAATTCATTTACGTTTGAGATAAGTTTCTTTATCATGAACTCTTTCGAAGTGTTCATAGTTTTTATAAACTTTATTTGAGATCAATTAGCACATGTTTTAGGATTTGTATGGTCGATCCTACAAGTAAAACATATCTTTTTTTGATTTGTAAGACCAGCGGTTGTTCACCAATTTTTACGGCGAACATATAGTGAATTTCCTTCTTGGCTTGGATGCCCTCAGATGTAGGTGATGTTGCACCGAACTGGGTTAACAATTGAATGTGTTATTTATCTTTCTGCAATTTTATTTTTAGTTTGATTCATTTGTTCTGTCAGACAGAAGATGTTGTAACATCTTTCTCGACATTATGTTCTGATACGAAGACATCAATATTAACATGTGTTAGAGTTCCAGATTTTCAAATATCAACAAGAAAGCCATCAATGCATTTGTTCCAAGCTCTTGGAGCTTATTTCAAACGTTATAATGCTTTATGCAATTTTTAGGACTTCATCTCTTGATTTTTTACTACACGGGGTTACTCAATATAAACCTCTTCATCAAGTGGACCATTAAAAACTGCAGATTTGACATCCATTTGATATATCGCTCAATCGTTGTTATTCGCAACGCCTACAACTAATCTGATGATTTAAAGCCTAGCCACAGGTGCAAACACTTCCTCAAAGTCTATACCTTCACGTTTCAAAAATCCCTTTGCTACCAATCGAGCCTTATGCGTGATCACCTCGCCTTTGGGATTTGTCTTCACTTTATAGACCCATCACACACCAATTGGCTTCTTTCCAAGAAGTAAATCGACCAACTCCCAAGTACCATTTTTTTAATAGATTCCAGCTCCTCCTTCATTGCACAAATCCACTTTGGATCGCTTAGAGCCTCTTCCGTGTTCACTGATTCGTATTTGGACATAAGTGAAATGTGAGTGAAATCAGCATCAACATTGATTTTGTTATCTCGGAATACTTCACATTCTTGGATCCTTCGAGGCAACACTCTTTGCCTTGTTATTCGTTTACTATTTCCTCCATTTTCAGCTTTGACATGTTGCTGTTCTGCACCTCCAAGATTCTGGAAATTCTAATTTTCCAGCCCATAACCAGTTACAGGGTTCTCCTAACCCGTTACGCCTTCTACAAAACCAGTTCCAGCAGCTTCACAATCCAAAAATTCACATGGTAACCAATTACGACTTTTAGCGTAACCCGTTACGGGGTCTGCATCATCAATTTTTCTACTGCTGTCAAACTTTCACAGCTCGTCGACCTCAACATCTCGGCTAATCACGATCCTCTTGTTTGCAACATCAAACAATTTATAACCTCTAGTAGGATGATAACCAACGAGTAACATCATTTCATGCTTGTCGTCCAACTTCTTTTGGAGTTGACCCGAAACGTGTCGAAATGCTATCGAACCAAAAAATTTCAAATGACTTAAGCTTGGTTTAAATCCAGACCATACCTCTTTGGTAGTCACCTTATCAAGCTTCATTGTAAGGAACCTATTTAACAAATACGCGACTGTAGAAACGACTTCATCCTATAGTTCCTTCAGCAAGTCTTTACCCTTTTATCATGCTTCGAACCATGTTCATTATCGAAAAAATTTTCCTCTCGGCAATACCATTCTGTTGTGGCCTATAGGGCGGCACAATCTCACGCATGATTCTCTCTTCATCACAATACTTCCCAAACTCATTTGAGGTATACTCACCGTTACCATCCGTTTTGAGAATCTTGAGCTTGTGACCACATTGCTGCTTAACCATTAACTTGAATTGTTTGAATACATCAAATACATCATCATTCCTCTTGATTAGGTATATCCATAGTTTCCTACTAAAATCATCGATAAATGTGACAAAACACCTATTTACACCATACTAATCGACTTGCATTGGACCACACACATCAGAATACACCACCTCAAGGTGATGTTTGGTCCTATGACCCGCATCCTTGCTGAAATTACTCTTGTGCATCTTCCTGTGCACACACTCTTCACTTATCTAAGCTAAAATGTTGATTATTGGCAATCCGGTTACCATACCATCCCTTTGTAATGCGTCAAGATCACGAAACCATTATTTTCGACTTGCCGCTGTAGCTAAACACCTATGGTCCATCACTTTCAACTCCACTTTGAAAGTCCTATTGGCAGCCATGGGAGCCTTAAGGATTAAAACACCTTTTACATCCACAACGTGCAAGATCTTGTCTTTTAAGCGAATTTTGTAACCCCTCTCAAGAAATTGTATAATACATAAGACATTACACTTAATTCTAGGAATATACAAAACATCTTTGATCATATAATGTTCACCATTCTTCTTCTTGATCAAAACGCCATTGACAGCTTCGGCCGCAAGAGTGGTATCATCCTTGAATTTTACTCTACTTTTCATAGCATGATAGATTTGCACAAACCAATACTTTATACCCATCATATGTATTGAACAACCGGAATCCAAGTACCATTCATTGCTGCCTTGGACTCCATCTCGAACCATAATCATTATGTTTTACTTTGAAAGCATTTCTGAAGCATTTTTTAAACTGTTGCAGCTGTTGTCCCCCAACTTAAAGTTGCTACTGCTGCTGCCCAACACCTCTTTAACGCCATATTTCTCCTCTATGATCATAACCAAAAGCGTATTTTCATCATTTACCTCATGCCTCACAACCTTAGCTTCACCGCTTTTATTCTTCATTGGTCTCGCCCGACAATCTTTTGCGAAATGACCAAGTCTATGACAATTGTAACACTTTGACTTACTCTTGTCAAACTTCTGAAGTTGTTGCCATGACCATTATCTTTGGATCTGCTCTCAACCTTTTGCACCATCGAAACCTTCAAATTTTGTGGATTATTTCCATCCAAATTCTGAGGATTTTGCTTCCCTTTCGAAACCAGTTTTCCTTTCGATCTTCTACTCTTCTTGTTAAGCCGTGCTTGCAAAATAATCTCCATTTTATCTTTATCGCTTCCTGTCTCATGAATCCTTTACTCATAAGCATCAAGAGAGCTTTGAAGCTCATCTTTTTTCAACGTCGCAAGGTCTTTTAACTCTTTGATAGCCACTACAATGTTGTCGAATCTTGATGTTAAAGAAGGCAAAATCTTCGACACAACATTCTGCTCCAAAAGAGTTTCTCCGCAAGACTTGATTTGATTCATCGAACACATAATACACGTCACATAATCATTAATCATCTCCTTTTCTTCCATTTGTGTTAACTCGAATTTCCTCTTGTAAGTTTGTAACCTCACCACCTTAGCTTTAATATCCCCTGCATAAGCTTTCTTCAAGATCTCCCATGTTTGATTCGCCGAGTCGCAATCGCCAACTTTCTCAAAGTTGTCACCATCAACGCAAGAATGAATTAAGAAAAGAGCCTTGTAATCTTTCTTCTTTTCTACCTTGAATGCAGCCTTTTGAGCATCTATAGCTTCATCCCCAAGTGGTGTAACTCCATTGTTGATGATCTCAAGAACTTCTTGATACCCAAACAAAACGTTCATTTTTTTGGACCACTTGTCATAATTCTTCGAATAAAGAATTGGAAGGTTGGTGGGAATTTTATCGTTTGAAATGATACTAATTGTTGCAGCATAAATGGATCATAACCAGTGCTCTTGATGCCAAATGTTAGAACATACAAAATTTCTAATGGTGAATTAATGGAGAATTGAGTTAATTTGGAGAATATGAAGTTAAGGAATTGAGAGAGAAAAATAGAGAGATAGTAATTGAGGGTGAGAAGAATAATTGACATTAACCACAAATAAGAGTTTACAAGGTCTTATATATAACAAGTATAAAATGATTGGAAATAACAAAATAACTTAACCAAATAACCTGAATCTAATAAAAACTGAAGAAAAAAAAACAAAATATGCCTTCGTAACCGGTTACACAAAATGTCGTGATCGGTTACGAGCTTGACACCAACAGTCTTTCAATTTTTTTAACTCCGTAATTCGTTACGGAAAAACTCGTAATCCGTTACCACATCTAAAATGTCAAAAAATTGATTTTCAACATTGTAATTTACATATATCAACAAAATTAATAAATTTGTTATTATCAATATTATTGTCTTTCTTTTTTATTTGGTCAAATATGTCTTTATATATATATATATATATATATATATATATATATATATATATATATATATATATATATATATATATATATATATATATATATATATATATATATATATATATATATATATATATATATATATATATATATATATATATATATATATATATATATATATATATATATATATATATATATATATATATATATATATATATATATATATATATATATATATATATATATATATATATATAGAGAGAGAGAGAGAGAGAGAGAGAGAGAGAGAGAGAGAGAGAGAGAGAGAGAGAGAGAGAGAGAGAGAGAGAGAGAGAGAGAGAGAGAGAGAGAGAGAGAGAGAGAGAGAGAGAGAGAGACCATATCAAATGAGAGTGATTTTAAATGAGAGATGAGAGTAACAAACAACAACCATTAGATCAAATTAATAAGAGAGATGAAATTCAAGTTAATAAGAGAGAGAAATTAATAGTCACATTAATAAATAAGTTTAATCATGATTTAATGATTGTTGTTTATTCCTCTCATCTCTCATTTTAAAATCTCTCTCACTTTATATATATATATATATATATATATATATATATATATATATATATATATATATATATATATATATATATATATATATATATATATATATATATATATATATATATATATATATATATATATATATATATATATATATATATATATATATATATATATATATATATATATATATATATATATATATATATATATATATATATATATATATATATATATATATATATATATATATATATATATATATATATATATATATATATATATATATATATATTTCATTCTACGATGAAAGACATATATACTGAGTTCATATTTTCAACATAATACTTATCCGTTTCAAATTTATGTTAAGTTTAATGAGTTTGAATAAATTAGAAAACATAGTTAGTTATATAAAAAATTGTGTTATTTTATAAAAATATATTTTGTTAGTGATATAAGAAAAAATAAAAAAATAAATTTTTTTTTTAAATAAAGAGGTAGAAGAAAAAAATACAAAAAGAAATTGGGGACAATAACCAAACAGAATAAAAATCAACAAAAACTTAAAAGTTATTTGGGAAACAGAATCCCACCATACGTTGTGGTTGTGGAGAAGCTTGCTTTTGCTAGTCGATCTGAGCAAGAGTTAACTTCACGAAAAATATGAGAAACTTTGAATTTAAAAGATATAATAATGCAAATTTCGTCCATTTAATAATTATATGCAAATGAACAATGTTGATATTATTGAAAGCTCGAATGGTGTGGAGTGAGTCACTTTCGATTCAAAGGTTCTTCCACCTTATACTATTTTCACATACAAGCTAGCATAATACCATGAAGTTTCAGTCTCAAACGAAGTGTTAATCGAAAGTTTAGTTATAAAGCCCTAATGAATGTGCCGACCGAATCAGGAAAGATGCCCCGACAAGTGGACAACCCTAATTTTCCTCTTGAAACACCATGGACACCATCAATTAACTTTAACGATAAAGGGCGTGGGAGGAGACCTGCATTTGAGATCAATTATTTTGAGGATGGTAAAGAGATTTTCAAAATCGTACCTATGGATGTTCATACCAGTCAATTCTACAAGCCAATTCTAAAACCGCATGATGTGTTTATAGTGTATGAAAAGATGTACATTAGTCTCCACCTCCTAGTTGCAAAGGAAACATATTTATGCCAAATACACACCTCTTCTAATTAAGTTAGCATCAATGATAATTGCATGATGCATAAATCTTCAAGTAATATATGACTTAGATGGTGGCATGAATGAATGCCAAATGTTCTTGGTTTAGTTAATTTAGAGTGTGAATTCGTCCCTAAGTTAATATATTCATCTTTGAAAGTAAGATTTTATTTACTTGAATCTATCTTAATGAGAGTGTCTTCTATAAAATCATACTAATGAATAGTAGATTTGTTGGGAAACATATGTGAGTTGTGTTGAGAAACAAGTGAGTTATAAGTCCCACATTACTTAGAAAAGTGCAGGTTAAACACTTTATAAGTAAGAGGATCCATACACCTATCACCTTAAGGTTTTGGATGAATATGTGGTGTCTCTCTCACTTGTTTGAATGAATCTTTGACTTTTAGGTGACTACTTGACCCAATGTAAATGCTTCCCCCTTGACGATCCATCAGATGCAAGAATATATTTATGCTAACCCTAGCAATTTTCAAAAATCGCAAGTTGGCGGATAGAAATAAAAATTAAATAAAATTTTATAATTATAGTAATATTTAGTTTAAGAATGAATTCAAATTTAAGTGTAACTTGTTTTGTGTATATGCAAAATACATTTTCGATAATTCCACTGTAGCGGAACACATAAGAGTCGCATGTAATTGATTGACTGCTAGTTATATGAAGATGATGCACTTCTTTCGCTAATTTATAAAAAATAATAAAAGGGACATACAATTTTTTCAAAAAAATCACAAACATTCAAGCAAGAGTCGCAAGTAATTGATTAACCGCGAGTCGTATGAAAAACTGTGTATCCCTTTTAAGGCAAATAATTTGCTAATACCCAACCTAAGCCAGTTGCGAGTTTGATAGAATACACAATTTTTTGGGTGAATAATCCCTTTTAGTGTTGTCATTATATATCCACCCCATCATGTATTTTGTAATCAAGAAAAATGCAAACTCGAATTCAAATTCAATTAAAGCGGGTTTTTTTTGTCAAACTCGGAGCAGACCTACTTGAACTTGCTTTGAGTTTGACAGGAAAAAAAATTCACTTTGACTAAATTTGAAATCGAGTTTGGATTTTTTATGTCTCATTTATATCGGTTTGTATTTTATTATTTGATTTTAATAATTTACGATATTAATTGTATGGTATATTTAAATTTAAATTTTATGATATGAAATATATCTTTGAAAGTTTTCAAATTATTTAGAGTATAATTTGATGTCGGAGGAAGATTAATTCTACTAAAAAGAAGATTTCACTAAGGAATACAAATATAATAGGAATACCGAAGCACAACCTAAATCTATATGAAATGAATTTAAAAATCATGATTAAAATCGAGAATTTATTAAAATTTAAAATTTGAATGTAAACAAGGTATAAACCATCTTCATCCTGACATCCTATTGTCTAACAATAGATTTAAGAGTCTTTGACACAAATGCCACTATGCTGAAATTAAATGTCCCAAATGTCACCTTTGGAAAAAAATTGCCCTAAATGCCACATGTTTTGTCCTCTGGTAAGTTTTTAAATATTTTTTTTTCTGCACCCACCATCTTAGATGACAGATGGGTCGGATGGGTCAGACACCTAGTTGGGATTCGCCATCTAGGATGAAACACCTTTTTTTTGTTTTATATTTTTTGATTTTTTTTAAATTGTTTTAAAATGTTTTTCTAATATTAAATTAATAAAATAATTATTTAATAGTATTATATTAATTTAAGTTATTTAAAAAAAATTTAATAATTAATTGTTATTAAATATTCAAATTTATTAAATTTCATTGTTTAATAAATAAATTTTCTCATAATATATTATTTTTCCGCCAATATTATTTTTTAAAATTATTTTTTTTTCCATCTGATATTTTATAAATAGAAGTGCCTAAGACACATGAAAATATAGTTTTTCTATCTTTGTCTACTTGTTTCATCTATTTCATAATCATGTCTGTGTGGTATATTGTTTTTTGGAAACAGATAAACACATGAGGGTTTGTTTGAATCCACAATGGATGTTCAGACAATTGATTTCGGCCATCAACACATGATTTTGACAACTGGATGGTCCAATTCTATGTATTAGGAAAATTTAATATTATTGTCCATACATAACTCTAACGGATGCTAGCCTAGATGGTACCTACCTTCATTATTGGGATCGTGTAGAAAATAATGTGGATGTCCAATGTATGTTTTCTGCACATAGTGGAGAAGTTAGCCGAGGCGTTGAAGATCCACTTGTCTTAGCTGTTGTCGCTTAATATGTTAGCATAATTAATGGTATTGTATTGTTTATATATTGTAACATTATCAAAAGTTAGTGTTTTATTGTATTAGTCATTGTGTTTTATATTTATTTTGAAGTCTTTGTTATGTTGTCATCATATATGTGTTGTAGCTGAAATTGTTTAGCTATAAATAAAAGTTGTTGTTGTTGTTGGAAAAGGAAATACACGATATCCATAAAATATAAGGACGATTTAAAAAAATAAAACTTCTCACACAACTAACTAGAAGGTCCATCCTTGTTTGGACATTTTATATGCATATGTCCGATTTCGCGACAAATGCCACACCTCCTTTTTTCTTTTTCAACGTTGTCCATTTCAGTTCTAATCTGACTACTGTTTCGACGACCTTTCTTTTTCCTCCGCATTTGTCATTGTGGAAAAGAGTGTCACCTTCGTATTACGATCAAGTTGTTTCAGGATGGACCCCAAGGAACCTCTCCTCGTAGACATTAATGACGTTAAGAAATTTGAACACATCAACTATATGCACAGAGTAGTCTTGTTTAATGCTTGAATACACTACAATAACATGTGAGCAAGGGACATGTAAAGTTTGAAATCTTCCACACTTACACGTCTGGTTCTTGATGTCGATGTTAAAATGGGTAGTCGGTCTACCATGATTATGATTCACTATTTCTTGGACTAGAAAGCAGAACCTCTGACGATCAAATTATATAACATTGTGGCTATTTGATTTAATTACCTCTTCCTCAATACCCCTCATGCAGTTATTAGTATACACTTGTCTAGAACCCAACATTTTAGTTCATTCGTGTTCTTTTTTCCTAAACAGTGTGCCTAACCTATAGTATGTTCATTTTACCAAAGCTATAATCAGTAGGTTACACATGGCCTTCAAAATTGAGTTCATCTATTCAGTGAGGTTAATAGTCATATGTCCCTATTGTTTCCCTCCATCAAACGCTTTGGTCCATTCCTCTCTAGGAATATTGTCTACCTATTGTAATGCTTGTATGTTAGCTTTACGTATCTCTCCTATGTAGTACTCATATGTAGACTCATTTAATGCATATCCTGAGTATATAAATTAGTACATAGAAGTTATTGCTAGATGTCTAAACAAAGATAAGTTCAGGAAAATACTCATGTTAACAACTTTTGTGCGAAGTTCCTTGTCTCTGATTTCCCTCATGAAGTTTTGCGCTATGTGCCTAATGCAATAGACGTGTTAGAAGGGAGGGTACTGCCAACCATTATCAGGGTTATCATAGGCACTCTTTATTGACTTGTATCGATAAGATATCAAACATAGGTTGAGTTGGTGTGTAACGTGCATTCTAAGATTTCTCAAGAAAAAACTCCAAGCATCACCTGTTTCACCCTCTACCAATGCAAAAGCTATTGGAAATATATTCTTATTATCGTCTTGTGCAACAACCATTAAAAAAGTTCCCATGTACTTTCCATATAACCATGTACCTTCTACTTGAGATACCGGTTTGCAGAATGCAAAACCCTTGATGCGTGATTGGAAAGCCTAAAATAGACGGTGAAAAATTCTAGCACCACTGATCTGTGTCCCCTCGTTTGACCATACACTAAGGGTTTCTAGTTCTATATTATAGTACCAGGTAGAAATGTTTTCATGACCAACAACCATTATGGTAGATCGTTGTATGAAGTCTCCCTGTTTTCATAAATAGAAGCGATAGCCTTGTTCTTTGATATCCATACCTTCTTGTAAGAGATTGTGTAGTTGAATTTCTCACGGATATGAGTGATGATGTGTTTCACTTTTAGTGAAGCATCAATGGTAATTAGAGATTTGATATTGTCACATATTACATTAGAGTCTAATTTTCTATGATCTTGGGACACTGCGAAAGACGTACCAGTGTGTGGACCGCTAAACTTGGTGATCACCGATATACCACTTCCATTCTTCAATGAGGTTATACATTTAAAGTTGCATTCTTTATGTTTACACTTGATTATTAGTTGTTTAGTATATGACTTATAAACTTTATAGTCAAGACAATTTTTGATGTTAAAACTGGCGTATGGCAAACACACGTCATTCCTTGTTTTCAAATTCCATACTAAGCAGCCCACCTTTGATCTGAAGTAGTTGTGTTATTTCGAATATTGAGGAATATTTTTAATATATGTATGTTGGATTTCTCATGTGGAGTGGTGAATTGTATAGGTCCAACACTTCATGTTGATACACCACTACAATTTCATTGTCGAAGTCGTCATTATCACCGCTAAAAAGATTTTGGGTATTTACCTCATGCACTTCTTCAAAGTCATTATCTTCCATGATCTCCTCGTCTAGAAAAAATGGTCTGTTATGAGTGGTTGTTGGTTCGGGTTGATTCAGTTCTAGTGATAATGTCAATGTAGTCTCCTGACTCAGTAGATATTGATGAGATTGAGAAGACTGCATTGGATACATAACTTATGGCGCCTCATTCTGTTCTAGTAAGCAAACGTATAATTCGATCACATTTGATACATTATACATTGTGTGACACCGAAACATTAAGTTGACATCATTGTCGTCTTCTATTTTTCTTGTCTTATATGTGACACTATTATCACCTTCATTAAAACATGGATAGCGATAATAAATATCAGATATACGTAGTTGGATTTTTTTTCCGATTCTTTATCTCAAATGGGTAAAATTGAAATTATGGCTTATTTTGAATACCTGCATGTTTGTGTTTTAGAATACAACCCTGACATTAACATCGGGAAAAATACTTCCATTATAACGAACTTAAACTGTGATAATTTTTGCCATTGGGTGTGATAGTTTTTGAATATAATGCAAGCAATTATATAAAGTTGTGTTGCATGCAGAGGTCTAGCAGCAAAGGAAAAATGACGTGTCAACCATGCAATTTCTTGGGAATTTACAAGAATATGGTGAATATAGTTAGGGATCAGCTGCGTTGGCATTTCTATTTAGAGAAATGTGTAAAGCAGTTGAAGTTGATGTTGATGAAATGGGAGGATTTGTTATTCTGCTCCAAGCACGGGGTTTTACATGAATGTCATTTTTAGCACCAATTAGTGAAATCACGTCAACTTACCTGTATGCACCAATGTAAGTTTGAATTTATTCGTCTAGATCTATTATTTACAATTTTTCAATATGTTAATTTTTCAATTTATTTTCTATTTTTTAGATAGGTTGCAGACAACAAAAAGAAGAAAAATTGCTCTCACAACCCTCACCATCATTTCACTGGTTATCGTTTCTACATTGATTGTATGTCGTCAGACAATGTAATATAAGTACCGTTACTTTTTTTATATATTCTTATAACTATTTATGTTACACTGATATTGATTATAAATAGATTAATAGTTTATATGGAGGTCATATCTTGGATGCCCACCATTAGAGAATGACAACAACTTGATTTGGAGTGCTACAACTCCTATTTTATGCTTATAGATAGTTGAAATACATCAGTCAGATAAGGTTAAATTGCAATTTGAGTATCATCAAGAAATTCCCAACCCTCTTAAATGCCTCCAAGAGCACCATAACATGACTATGCAAGAGTTATAGAAGTACAACTACATGGTTTTAAGTTGAACAAGATCTTTGGGCAAACAGACACCAATTGTCTTGACTAGGGTACCACTTCAGGGAAAAATGAAGCCAACTTAAGAATATTTGAATTGGTTACATAGGCTTCCATATCAATACGCATCAATAGAACAATTCTTAATTGACCCACATTAGCAGTATCCCGCATCACATGTGTCGAACCTACCACAACCACATTTCTAATACCCCCAAACACAATATACCCAAGCATCCACATTCAGCCAAAACAAACCACAAAATCAATATAACTATCCTTACCAAACCCAAACACAACATACATCATACCAACAACCAAACTACCAAACACAAACACAACATACACCAACCCATTGCACATATTAAACACCACAACAACAAACAAACTACACCTACTAATCCCAACAACAACCATGCCTCCTCTCCCATGACGCCACACACCAATCCCACATCCAAACTTTGATTACTCAAATACCAATCAACCATCACCAACCCTCGATGTGTCCGAATATTATGTCACAACCATTGAACCTTCAGCCCCAAACCCCACCCAATTTACACAAATATTTAACAAATTTCCGCCATATGACTTTTTGAGAATTTCGAGTCATTTGAAATTTTCCCTAATCAAACACCCGTTTTCCCAACCTCTACCTATCCACCCGCAACTTCAACCCCTCCTCCACCTGCTTCAACAGAACAATTAGGTCGTGGTCACCGAGTTCAGATCCCTGGAAGATGTGGAATCGGTAGTGATTTCGTCGTCGGAAATCCGAATCAACGTAGAAATTAATATCTTTTATAATGGCATCATCCACTTATTATTTAAAATTTTATATATTAGTTATGATATTTTTTTTAATTTTTATTTTAATAATATTTAGTATTCCAATATGTCATTCATTTCATCCATATATTCTAAACTGCCACGATTTCAAACAAAAAAAAGTATATATTAGAGCTGTCGTCCATTAAAAGGGCAGGCCCTCTTAAAAAACAACACTACCGCACATTGAATGGGCGGCACATGCCAAATCGTAATTTTTTTAGTAATTGACATAACTATTATTAATAATTAATATATATTAATATATATTAATTAATATATTTCCAATTAATAATTAATAAAATTAATATTAATAATTAATATATAGTAATTTTAATAAATAATATATATTAATATTAACAATTAATATATAATTATATTAATATGATTATACTAATATATTAACAATTAATATAATCGTATTAATAAATAATTAATATTAATAATTATATTTTATTATTTAAATACAATCCTGTCACTGCAATGAGGGGATTCTTTGAATATTTTATTATTTAAATACAGTTTTGTCACTGCAATAGACAGATCTTTTGAATATTTTATTATTTAAGTACAATTCATTCACTATAAAGGGTGGATCCTTTGATTATTTAATTATTTATGTACCATTCAGTCACTACAATGGGTGAAACCTTTGAATATTTTATTATTTAAGTACAATGTAGATCTAATATAAAAAGAGGTGTGGTGTGAACTATTTTTCCATATCTATTCGCATTTTCTTCTATTAATGGTATCATGTATATTCACATTTTCTTATATATGATTTATTGTTATTTATATTTGGTACTTAATGATTAATGGTTCAAAGAATTGAGAAGCTTGATGGCACTTTGAAAAGGATACACGATAACAAAAAAACTAACTATTACTAGTTCCAACATTGGGAACCGAGTTCGGTTGTGACCAGTGTGACGACACATGAAACATTTTCTCTCAAGCTTATCAACGGTGTCCATTTCCGTTCTAATACGTGTGCTCACTGGGTGACCTTTCTTGTTCCTCCGCATTCTTGGATTATGGAAATTTTGATCTCCTTCATAAAAGGGCTAATATTCATCGTATGACAACATTGAAAAGCTTGTGTTGTAAACCCCAAACAAGTTCACAACCCTGTAAATATTGGAAAAAAAGCATAAGCATCGTGGCGCACATTAGAACATGAAGCGATAACATGTGAACAAGGGATACGGTATGCCTGAAACTTTTCTTAGTCACACCAACCATTTATTAGGTTAACCTTGTAATGTCCCAAAGGCTTCCTTTTATTGTGGCTCATTGTCTCCTTCTCACTGAAAATGTTGTTAGTGTAGTAAAAAATTCTGACTTGATGTATGCTTGATTTTGTTGTTTCTTCTTTCATCATCTTAACGCAATTGTTTGTAAATGTTTGTCCTAAATTCAACGCTGCACTCCATTTTACACCCATTTCAGCAAATAATGATTTCAGTCTATAGTATGTTGCACTTACCAATGTTGTAATGGAAAATTATGGGTGCCTTTAAATACTGAGTTCATTGACTCAACAAGGTTGATTTTTATGTGACTCCAACGTCGACCCCTGTCAAATACCCTCATCCATTTTTCTACTGGAATATTGTCTGCCCACCTTAAAGCATCACCATTAGCCATGCCAATTTCATCCCGGTAATATTGTAATGTTGGTTGGTTTAAAGCATATCGTATATGTTAAAAAATGGGTTAATTTTATAATATATATAATTGATAAAGATATAATGTTAGCATATAAACTTACCCCTGTTAATAACTTTTTTTTGGAGGTTATTGTCCTTGATTTCCCTCGTGAAATTTTGCACAATGTATCTAATACATTAGACAAGCATGATGGGGGATTATGCCAACTATTATATAGATTATTGTATTCACTTTCATTCGATGCATGCCTGTCTGGAACCAAATATAGGTCAGGTTGAGGAGCAACATGCCTTCTTGAATTGCAATGACCCTGATTAAACATAGTTGTTGAACAACTATGTGGAGGGGGGGGGGGGGTCATAATGCCTATATCCCACAAGCCACTTCTTTTTCTATAGGACGCCAATAGACGAAACTTGTAGGTATCATTTTTGAAACATATTGTATATCTCTTCTTATTAGAATCTGTCACCTTAAAATCCACAAAGTGTTTCATGTGATATTTCTTTACGAAAAGCATACAATCAACTTTATTTTTAAATTGGTTACCCACGTCTATGTCACCCTCCATCAAAAGACGAGGATTGTGTGACCATTCAAAGGATAATTGATCTTCACTTAAGGAAGGTTTGTCATGTGGGAAGTTGTGTAGAAAACATTCCCAACTGTAATATATTATTCATCATTGTTGCCTTTGTCAACATCGTTTCCTTCTTCAAATAAATTAGTATAGTAATCATCAACATGTGCCTCATTTTCTTCTTCAACATCTTTGTTTGGAATTATGGTTGGTGCATTTTCTTCCAATGCATTGATTATCTGTGACATCTGGATTTGTTGACATTGTTTAAATCTTATATGTAAATCATTATACGGAAACCCATAACATTCATCTCTAACCTTTCTTTAAAATGTTGGAATGACGACCGTCTATTAATACTAAAATGATTAATTTCAGTATTTTTAAAGATCAAGCCCACTTCATTAGATACAATAACATTTTTGTTGTTATGGGAATTAACAATATATTTTTGAATGTGAGACATGATATTATAAATTGTGATGGAATGAATGCACACAAATGTATGAAAATGTTTTGTGTTGGTGTAAAAATTGCATGAACAAATGATAGTTATAAAGGATATGATTTTTGTCATTTTGCTCACTTGAATCGATGTTGATACGTACATGGTCAATGGTCATTACATGAAATTACACATTTCCGTCCATTCAAAATGCGGCTATCAGACTCATTTAAAGGGTGTCACTCATTCCAATGGTGGTTGTCAACAAATTTGAAGTGTGCCACCCATTCAGGACACAACAGCACTATAACGTTGCAGATGTAATAAAGTGTGCCGCCCATTCAAGGAGCATGTGTCAGCCACGTAATAAATAGTATCGCCCATTCCATATGCGGAAGTCAGACAGATTTGAAGGGTGACGCCCATTCCATGTGCAGAAGTCAGAGACATTCAAAGGTGTCGCCCATTACAAGGACAACTGTCAACAAATTTGGATTTTCAGTCATACATCAAAATCTATAACAGCATGCATCAAAATCTACCAACATAAATCTATAACACCCAATTTATCATCTCTAACAACATTACATACCAACATAAATCACATTTATCATCTCCACCAACATACATTTTCTATAAATACCTTACCATCTCTATTACAAAATTCATCTCTTCAGCAAAATCATCTACCACTCTTACGAAATTCATCTCTACCAAAATGTCTTTGTTAACATATGGAAAAGAACATCGAGGAACACCTACAAATATTGCTGCATATGTAAGTGTTAGAAATTATCTGTATTAATATATTTTGTCTATAAATTATGTTTTGTTATACTATATGTATTAATATATTTTGTTATAAACTATAATGTCTATAAATTATATTTTGTTAAACTATATGTACATTATAATGTATTAATACATATTTTATGCTATATGTATTAATAATGTATTTATTTATAAATCATATGTACATTATAATGTATTAATATATATTTTATAAATTATATTTTGTAAAACTATGTGTACATTATAATGTATTAATATATATTTTATACTATATGTATTTATAAATTATACTTTGTTATAATGTATTTATTTATACTATATTTTTTATTTATAATGTAGCTATTAATTTATAATGTATTTATTTATACTATATTTATTTAAAATGTTTATAATTTCTTTTTAGAATGAACGAAGCTTCAAAACACACTCACATGCACACGTCGAGGTCGACGAGGTTATACGCTGATATTTGATTCAAGCGACTTTCGGTCACGTTATCAACATTACTTCATATGAAATTGACAGAAAATTTCTTCTCGCCTTGTGTGAAAGATGGAGACTAGAAACCCACAAATTTCATTTTCCAATAGGTGAATGCACAGTCACTTTGGAGGATGTCCATATGTTGTTAGGTTTACGTGTGAATGGGTTAGCAGTTGTTGACTACACAAATGTGTCATACGAGAAGGTTCAAGAACTATTGGGGATGCCTTTGGAGCCCACTGATAGACGAGGACTCCCCCGAGGAACTAAAACTTATGAAAACTAGAATGTATATTTAATTGCTTTGTGTATGCTTATTATTTTCTAATACTAATGGTAACACCATCCATCTCCAATTTTTACCATTATTAGAAGATATAAATAAAATAGGTAGATATAGTTGGGACGCGGCTACTTTATCGCATCTATACAGAAATTTGTGAAGGTGCACTAAAAAAAGTGCATTATTTTGCTAGTTATGGAGTTTTACTTCAAGCTTAGGGTTGGTTCATAATGCCAAGATTGACATCAACAAACTACAATCCATACCAGTTTCCATATACTTCAAGTTTAGGGTTAGTCCATAACTATTTATTTTTTAGGTGGTCAGCATATGAGATGAACTATGAAAAAACCCCATCATCATTGTGCTTCTAGATATCGAACGCTCTTCGATCATTTCGAGGAGGATGATGTATTATCTCAAAGACTTATACTACTAACATTAAAGTGTATTTGTAATTTTTTAACTAATCATTTTTACAACTACTTTACAGTTTCTGTTGAGGCCATATCTTGGACTGAAAGATGAGGATCTGACTGAAAGTGACATGTGGAGTTATACGACATTTATAATATGTTTCACTTTTTTTGAAATGCATCATTCTGATAGGGTTAAACTCCAATTTGGGATTCAACATGAAATTCCTGGTCCATCGATATGCATAGAAAAGTACCACAAAATTCAAACGACAGACCAATGGAAATTCGACAATTGGAAAGGCCATTATAAACAAGAACGTCAACAATGGATAAATCGTCGCCACACTGTCTTACAAGGAGATGTCATTGAAACCGAATATAAACCCAATAGGGAATACATGAATTGGTATAGATCTATGA